>JALBCR010004758.1:40000-81587 GCA_030710515.1 Abscondita cerata | reverse complement strand
TTTCATTCAAAATGAGTCACACTGTATAAATAAGTTCCATTTAAAAAGACTTTTAACAATTTAATTTTTAGTTTTTGATGACACTGTATTTATTTATTATCGGTATTATCAACACTGTATACTCAAAGTATATCCTCTTCTATCAGAAAACCAAACAAACTCAATCAAGGCCTGCAAACGCCATTTTTGCGTTCAATCTAACAAAGAAATACATTATAGGGTGTGTCTTGTTTAAAAATATAAAAGTTGACATTAACTTCCGGTGCAATTTTTAACAAATTTTTCGTAAAATTGATTACGACAATTTATTGTGGAACACTATGCTTCCCAACGTCGCTTTAAATAAAAAATTATAACCGATTACAAAAAACATCTTTAAGCAATAGAAAATTTCGTATTATTGTATGAAAAAAGATATTTTACTTGATGTAACCTTTTCTTGCATTAATACAGTTTAATAACAGGTTCATAAATTTCCAAGTGTTGGTAACGCATGATTCAAACAATTTACATCAAACTTGCCACAGAACACAAAGCAAGAAAACAGGTGTATCTTAGCTTAGCTTGTACATTTGACACGATTTAATTTCAACACATCAGTTTTATGCATTTAAAGTAGAGTACGGAATTTTTCCATGGTCCATTTGAGAAAATTTTTGAATCACTTTTACAAACCATGATTATCACGTGACTTGAGATTTTTATATACCAAATCCCAATAATCTGAGTTTTCTGTAAATAATTTGAAAAGTCCCAAAGTGTTTTATGATATTTTCAGTATCAAAACACATTAACAATGTGTACTAGAAAACGTTTTGCGTAATAATTTCTAAAATTTAACCAAACGCATTAAACATATTTAAAAAAACATTTAATAATATTTCCAAACGGGCAAGGGTTCAAATCCCAGACTGTTTTCTTTTTTAGTTGTAACTATTATTTTCAAGAACAGCGTTTAACTTCCATTGGTGAAGAGACATAATTAAAATTTTACTTTTTTTGTTGAACTGGCAATGGTTTTATTAGAATAATATTCAATTAGAGAGTTTTTGGATATCGTAAAATCAAACGCTAAAAATTACGTGAATATCTTCTGCGCATATCCTCCAACAATTAAATCTAAATGTTTCATAAAATGTGAATATTCTAATAAATCCATTGCCAGTTCAAGTAAAAAAATTAAAACCTATGCCTCTTTACCGATAGAAATTAAACGATGTTCTTTTAAAATAATAATACAATTAAAAAAAAAATCTGACTGGGATTTGAACCCTCGTATGTTTTGAAATATTATTAAATATCTTTTCAAATATTTTTAATATGTTTGGTTAAATCTTAGAAATTATTACGCAAAACGTTTTCTAATAAACATTGTTGAGTGTTCTTATAGTGGAAATATCCTAAAAACTCTTTGGGAACATATAAACCGAATTTTTTGAAATTCCCCATGTTAAACACAATGCTTCAGATACACGGTAAAATGTTTATAGTTTGACACATATTTGTGTAGATGGTTTAGTGGAGTAGGTGAAGCTAATGTTTAGAAATGTGCAGTTGTAGAAAAAATATGGTGTTTTAAATTTATTTTGCAACAATGACTTGTATGTGAGCATTTAGTTTATACTCCATAGTTTGGAGTAAATACTCCACATATGAATAAAAAGCAGAAACAGATGCTCCGCTTGAGTAACGAGTGCTCAAATAAAAAACTGTTCAGATCAGGTCGTGGAATTGAATTGATTTAATTTTTTTATAGTGTACGCAAAATAACGCCTGGTGGCGTGAAACTCTCATTAAAACGTGACATTAACATAACCTAAAAATTGACAGAAATTAAATTTTCTTAAATACTTTAAATTCTAACCTAAAATGTATGTCAGCTGACTACTTTGCTAAAAAAAATTACCAAACGTCAAAGAAAATTCCAAGACCTACCCAATCCAGTTTTTTATTTGAACAGCCATCATGTACTATTACATACCAGTTGTTGTAAATAAATTCTCACTTTTGCTATAAATAAAAATTGTTCATGCTCTTTTAGGTGAGAATCTTTTCCATAATTTTGGAATCTGATAGGAAGTTGTTGGTGTGCGTTCTGAAAAACATTATTAACTAAGAAGAAACACGTTGTGATCGATTTACCAAAGAAAATGTGGAGTAGCTATCAAAGCACTTTTGGGTGAAGAATCTGGAAAACGAAGAGGTTGTGCTATATGTAACGATGACAAATGTTGGTGACCCGGGTTTTGAGAAAGGAGTAGGAGAAGATATTTGTGTTCATCAAATTTCGGTATCAAAAGTTATGACCGAAGTTGCTGATAAGTTAATAGAAAAGTATGGACGGTAGATAAATGTTCCTCACAATCCTGCGGATATAATGTTTAGAAGCGAAATTAAGGTGGCAAACAAAATATACCTTTCCATGTGGATTCGGTGTAATTGATTGTACTCACAAAAGAACACATGTTGAAGAAGGTGAATACATTAATCGCAAGGGATATCATGGCAATAATGTTCAAGCCACGTGCAATTCGGATTACTGGTTTGCAAACGTAAACACATCATGGCCGGGATCTGTCTACTATTCGCGAATTTGGAACAACTCGAAAATATATAACATATTGCTAGGAATTATTTCAAATGTATTACTTTTTAGGAGATGAAGCGTATGACATAGAACTGTGGCTATACACTACAAGAACACGCTTATAATAATTTATTCATAAAGACCGTCTAATAATTAAAAGATGTTTTGGTCAACTTAAACAACGGTTTCCCAAAAAGTTCCTTACCCGCGTGGGTGCGGCATAATGCTTTTATAAAATTCTCATCCTACATTATTATGTTCTTGACAAATACATTTTAAAATTATTTGCAAAAATAAAATATAAAACAAAATAAATAGTGTCGGTTTCAGAATTAATTAACACATTTTAATTAAATCTAAAATCGATACCTCCTATGAAACTAAAAAAATCCAATTTGCTTATTAATAGACTCTATATCTATTAACCGATAACGCTACAATATTATACGAGTTTGGTTTGCCTTAATTATACTCGTTTGAAATTAAAAAATATATAAAATGCATAAACAAATTAACTAAATACATATAAATTTACTATAATGACGGAAAATCGTTTTTATCGTGAGAAATGTTTGCAGGAATTAAACCTTTCCTGCTATGAACAATTTTTTGATAAATTTTCAATAAATAATAATAGTAAGTTTTTGGAAAGATTGATTTTTCAAAGAATCAATACGTTACCAATTGAACAATCAGGATTTCAATTGGGTAGAAGTTGTTGTGATGTAGTACTGGCATTACCAACGCATGTCGAAACTGGATTTCAGAAGAAACTTAAAACTGGGGTTGTCTTTTTAGATTTAACTGCTGCATACGATACCGTGTGGAAAGGTTTACTTTTTAAATTGTTTAACGTTATCCTTGTAAATTTTGATTTTTAAGAAATGGTCTTTTACAGGCATCGGTTCTTGCACCTATTCTTTTTAATGTATATATTTCTGATCTTCCTTCTTTACAATGTCGAAAATTCTTCTACGCCGATGATATGGCAATTTCATTTCAAAAATAGATGCCCAGTTGAATAGACAAAAATACTTTGTTACTATTCTACATAAAAATTTATTTTTGTGGAATATTACGAAAATTAAAACATATTATGTATTTTAAATATTGCAATAGGTACAGCATTTATTATTATGTATTTGCGAAATTAAAAACCATTGAATTTTAAATTATCGAGCACTCCCGTTTCTGCACGAAGGAGTCCGGTGTGTTGTATGACGTAATAGAATCCTACAGCTTGTTCTTTGTGCATTCTGGTTGTCTTTTGTTTGAAATTTGAAAATTATTTGTTCTAATTTGCAATGGCGAAACGTAGTGAGGATTTCGTAATAGCTCAAAGCGATAATTTACCAAAAGTCGATTTATTTATGGTCATGGAGCTGAAATTAAAGGTTGGAAAGCAATGCGGTAAGTTATTTACATTTGGTTATTTATTATACGTATTAAGATTGATAAACATTTCTTTTTTGTTTCTTTTAGTTCTACAAGGCAGGATTATATCAAATCCGCTATTGGATATGTTCAACTCCAAAGAATTGGAGAACTGTGCACAATCAAAGGCCAAATATGCCCTGAACATAAAATAAAAAGTAAAAATTACGCCGTCTCAATAATAATTAATGAAGTTGAAGAGGAAATTTTAAATGTAACTTGTCATGACTGCTCGGCATCAAAAGGTTTATTTATTAAATTGGTTTTGAAGATATATAAATATAGTATTTTTAGGTGGTTGCAAGCATTCATTAGCATTTTTAACATGGGTACATGAAAAAGTAATGAGCCATCAACAACAGAAGTCCAATGCTATTGGAAAAACCTAGACTCTCTTTGTCGAATACTGACACACAGTTTATAACAACAAAAGATTTTGGAAGCCCGTTGTCATTCAATGTGCCTGGCACATCAACATTTTTGAATGAATTTATTGAAAAGGCAACAGAAGTAAAAATAATTCAAATTGCCATTTATTAAAATATTTTAAAGAATGCGGCATTCATAATAAATTAAGTTTGCATCATTTAATTATAAGTTATGCAAGTAACAGTGCCGACAGTGCGGTAGATTTTCTGAAATATGCAAGAAACCTAATGAATGATCGACTGTGTCAGCAAGCAGAGGAAGAATCAAAACTGCAGCATAAATGCAATTTGTGGTACGAACTAAGATATGGTCGAATCACAGCATCTAAGATTTATGAAGCAGCGCATTGCAAAAAGAAGGGTGGTTCTTTAGTCGAACAAATTCTGGGAGGATCGAAAATAAAACCTTCCATTCCAATGATAAGAGGTCAAACTTTAGAAGCTGATGTTTTAAAACATTAAAAAAATTTTAAGCAAAATTTTAAAAGGGTGGGGTTATTGTTAAGTTCCGAATACCCTCATTTAGGTGCATCTCCAGATGCAATTGGTCCTGATTGCGTAATTGAAATAAAATGTCCTTTCAGTGACAAAACTATTAAAAATTACATAAAAATGATAGAATTTCCCCAAAATACAAGGCCCAAATTCAACTACAGATGTGTTTTTTTAAAAAATCAAAGGGAATATTTTGCGTCGCTGACCCCAAGTTCGAGGACAATAACAAAATTACGATTATCACTGAAGACTATGATAATGATTATATAATGGGGATAATTGAAAAAGCACAAAGTTTTTGGACTGAATGTATTTTTCCATTTTTATATGAAAATGCAAAATAATGTGCTTAATTTCTAAAACATTTGTACCTAAATTTTTACAGTATAAATAAATGTCTTAAATATTATTTTTGATTAAATCTGATTGTAAATTAACTAAACCGCATGCAATTATTACTACATTGTCCAAATGCGAGATTAATTTTTATTTATGCACACGTGTGGCTTTAAGAGTTTAAATTCACGAAGTCTTCCTATTACTCTTTCTATATGGATTCTTAAAGCTGCAATTCGCTTAGTTTCCATGACTTCAGATTTTGTACTTTTAATTCCACTTCGAACACTTGGTGGTCGCACTATTCTGCAATTTACAAGAGTCAAAAATTCATCAACTCTTTTAAATCCCCGATCAGCCATAACTGTACAGTTTTTTGGCAAAATTTTTAAATAATTACTATGTTTAACGATTGCAGTATCAGAGGTACGACCTCCAAATCCAACAGACACATAATTAATCAACCCATCTGGTGTAGATGAAATTAAATACTTTATAGTATTACATTTTTTATATTCTGACCAAGACAATGTTTGTTTAATTGGATCAGATGGTTTTTCTATTTGGATTTCGAAGCAATCGATTATACTTTGGACATCACTAAATCGATACCGAAAAGCAATTGGAAGCATTTTTTTTATTTTCTGAGAAGTAGGCCAAATAATGAATTCTTTTAAACATTTTGCTAAGGGATCAATTGTTTTATTGAAAGCTTTCGATGCTGCACTAGGTGTAATACCAAAATCATCAGCTAATTGTTGAAATGAGGGATTCAAGCGGATCTTCTTTAATGTTATTAAAATGTGATCTCTTGTTGTTTTAATTGTTTCCAATAATAAATCAATTAAGTATAATGAATCACCTGGTAACCCCAAATACATTTTGCTTTTATGTGTTGCAATGTATGTTGACCATTCAACAGCAATTTTTTATAGTGGTTGTGGGTTACATCGGTTTTAAAACTGTGGTCCGTACTTGAAGCTTCATTGGAGATATTTTCAGAAAATGTTGCTTCACTAACAGTAACTTCAGAAGACGAAGGAAATGTAATATCACAATTTTCTGAATGAAATAGAGTGCCAGAAGTAGTTTGAATAGGTGAACACCCAACATCAACATGTTTATCATTTGAGATACTGAATAAAGTGCACTGAACAAATTTACTCCTAAACTTCGGTTTAACTTGAATTCCCTTACTTAAAGTAGGAATTACTGTAAGCTTAGGAATAAACCCTTCTGCTGCTTGAACTTCTGGTTTAAAAGACTCGACTTCTGTCGGAGATTCAATAAGAGAGCTTCTTTCTACATTTCCCGTATCAGGTTCTGGTACCGATTCGGGTGTTGATATAATTGCATCAACAAATTTTTGACGAGCTCTTTTAATAGATGCAGTTCTTTCAGTTGTGGGAAAAGTGCGTTTCCTGTTTAACTGGCAATGAAATATATGTGGTACCACATCAGATTTCATATGAACAGGTCCTCCAGAATACTTAAATTTAATGTAATTTTCAACATCTTCTTCAAGCTGTGATTATTAATAGGGCTATAAATCCTTAGCACAAATTTACTAATTATAAATACCTACATTAAAGTGGTCTTCACAAACAAAAGCAGTAGTGTTATCCGAAATATCACCCGGTTTTCTTCTGATAGCTGATAACCATGCTTTTCTTCTAGCATTATGAGTACCGCTAGCCTTTGGTAGGGTTATAAATGTTTTTGTTGGGCTTGTAGTAGTTGTATTTTTACACATGGGCACTATACAATATTTATACAATTTTTTGATCCTTTCTCCATTACTCGCGATACAGTATTGACGTAACTATTACTAACAAAGAGTAAATACAAAGACTATCCTGTAAAGCACTGCAGTAAAAGCGTTCAAAGGATTCTATTACGTCACATCAGGCCCGCCTCTTTTAAGTGACGTCAGAAGCGTAAAACCGCCAACTCAAAAATGGCAAACTTTGATTTTTATTTTATAACTTTATTGTTAACTTAAATGCGTTTAGTTAACACTAAGGTTATCTATATAACAAGGTGAATACGTCTATACAATTTTAATAATTTTGAATTTATGTCCATTGCACTATGCGTATAATTAGTGGAACCATTAAATCTACTCCCTCGATTGGCGTCCTGTAATATTAGTCCATCGAATATTCAACGAAAAACTGCGTTAAAACGACAAATCGTACCGATTTTTGTTACTTATTAGGTATTTTTATAATTTAGCATGAGTAATAATCACAATGTACGTTATTACTCAAAGTTTTATTTTCTTTAAGCGTTAAACGATCGAATTTTATAGGCACGTTTAAATATATAGGAATTCTAAAATTCTTGAATAATTATTTTACGTAATTAAGCATATATTAAATTCTTATACAACTCTTAATGCTTTGCCGGAAGTGAATATAATTATTAATTGCAAAATACCGCATTTTCGTTCAAAAATGGCTATCGTATCTGTAACTATTGCTGGTATATCATAACTAAGTGACTTTGTCGAACCGATTTCTGCCGTCTGCAGTTGATAAAAATAGTCACGTGTATGTCACTACGTGATTGATTTACGGAACAGACTAACTTCTATACTTAGTAGGTAGTTTCGCAAATCAATATTAGTAGACGAATTTAATCGGGGCATGATCAAATATCTATTATGATTCGAATACACAATTTGTCATATAGCTTAAAAAATTCTAACAATCATGACCAAATCGATAAATTCAACTTTAATACAATTAGAATCTCATTCTACATTTATCAGTTTTCTTTGGGGTACAAGTTTTGGGACAGCAGTAGACAGGGTTTATTTCATAGTTAACCATTTCTACGCGCTTATAATAATGCAAACCCCGAAACTAATGTTTTCTTCAGTAATCAGTATTAATTATTTAACAAATTTGGAAAAGAACTTTTAACTTGAATCATAATTCATTCCTTGGCCACAGCCATCCATCTGGAGAAGGAAAACTAGACTATCGTAATAGAACCAAGCGTACCTCCATGTATTTTCACGCCAAGTAGGCAAATGTCAGCCTCATATCACACTTATGTATATGTTAAGAGATTCTACGAAGATTGTTAAAGAATTATCCCTAGAAGAACAGTCCTGCCAAGGCGTACACTACTTGAAAGGCGCTACATAGTCAGGCTGCCATTTAGTGATAAAAATCAAGTTTGGCCTTTTACGAAACAGCTCTCTGAAGAGTGATTACTTTGCTTTTTAAAGGAATACAGGGGTTTGGGGCACATGCGGGTTAGTAGTGCGAGTAACATTAACGACTGATTCTATCATCCACACCGGCTGTAATAAAGAATGGTAGTGTTACAACCAAAATCCGAGTGGTGTTTGACGGTTCATTCAAAACATGATCGGAAATCTCTGTAAATGATTACTTAATAGTCTAACCTCAATTGGTTGTTACTCTAGTACACCAATACGTTTTCACTGCTAATATTGAAGTTTACAAAGTTTGCAATTTACCAAAAGATTATTTTTCGCCATAACTTAAATAAACTTATTGAAACTGATATAGAACAATAATCTAGGAAATTGCATGTGCTTCTCAGTTAGCAGTTTCTACCGTTCATCAACTGGCTGAGGATGAAAGCCGTGTTCATCCTATTGCTGTCGTCACATTGTTACGCGACCTATTCACTGGAGCAAATACTGCCGCGAAGGCTAAGATCCTCCATAGCGAACTCATCACTTTATTCCGTCTTAGGAAATGGATATCAAATAAACCTACTCTTGTAAAAAACACAAGATTTCCGAAGAAACTCACACATCATCCGACCCCGATGCCTTAAAAACGTTAGATATTCAATGGAGTTCTTACGAGGAAACTGTATTTAGAAAATAAGAAATGCTTAGTTCAAGTGTACTATTTTTTTCTCAAATAGCAAAATAAAAATACAAATACTACTTCACGCAAAAATAATAATTCTTGCTATTAAGGAAGGTTGGGGTTTGGAGTAGCATGGGATGAATCCGTTCCTGTAGTAAGTCATTCAATGTGGATCCAATATCAAGCTCAGCTGACCTTAATAGGAGGTTTCAAATTTAAGCGCTGCTCTTCTGCGGGCCCACCGATCTTTAGGTAAACGGCTTTTGCGACGCTAGCGAAAAGGCGAATGACGTTTGCGTTCCACCGATACAAGCGAAAACATTTGCATTCAATTAATTTGGGCTCGTCGTTTCTTTATCTTTACCCCTCTGGAGTTTTGCACAACTCTGTTGCTTTATACTATATTTCTATTCAATCTTTGCTACTGGATATTAAAGATGTATACTAATGGAGTGATTCCACGATGAGTAGTCCATGTAAGTTTGAAGATGGAAAAATAATTGAGTTGTATGCTACAACAACCCATGTTAATTATTGTCCATCTACAGTTAATATAATTTGAAATTTATGTAGCACTTTTGAAGCAACCGTTGGTCTAATATTAAGCATACATATTCAGATCATCACATTTTGATCTTTACCTGATGAAGATTATGGATACCTCGATCTTCAATAATTTTAAGTATTGGGCATTAATACACTTAATTATTTTGAATTAGCAAATGAAGAGTTTAAACAACATTACATTTTGAAGTTAGTAAATAATTCCTCCTTTGTTTTATTAATAATTTATAAAACCTTCTACAGGCAGAAGGGCCTTCAATAGGAGTTGCAAACGAAAAACAACGAATCCATTTTACGCCAACGTTTCGCCTACTACCTGCCTGAGGAAGCCTACACTGTAGTAGGTGAAACGTTGGCGTAAAAGGACCCGTTGTTTTCCGTTTGCAACTCCTATTGAAGGCTCTTCTGCCTATAGAAGGTTTTATAAATTATTACATTTTGAATGTTAACGTGAAGCAGGAAGACAAACCGGCAGACATATTTTAAATAAAAATTTATAAAATAAAATTATAGAAGAAGGTGAATAGAAGAAAAAGGAAATGGTGAAATAGTAAAAATAAATGAAATAAACAAAAATATTATAAAATGAAATAAAAAAATGAATAGAAGAAAATGCAATAAAAATTAGAACCTATAGAACAAAAATGGACAGAAAATAGAATTGAAAACGAAAAAGCAAACACCCTAATGACAGTAAGAGAAGAAATAGTTGTAACAAGCCTGGAAACAACAACAAATTGAAAACAGAAAAAGAAATACAAAAAATGTCAAGGAAATAAAAAGAATTACTCAGGAAAAAGAAAGGAAATGCGGTGAGAATTTCAAACATGACTCAGTAGAAAACCCAACATTTTATAGAAACATTTCCAACTCACCGATGATGTTCCTGGAGAAATCAGAAGCTCAGTTTAAGAGAAAACCGTCAGAAAATAATAAAATAAAGATAGCTGAGAAGGCAATGAAAGAAAAATGCGGAAATGTGATTCGACTAGGTGACAAATTATCACAAATTTATGATTGCATTCAAGAAAAAATTTTGGAATGAATTACAGCAAAATAAGGTGCAAAACACCGTGAAACGCAATAGTATAAGTCAAATTTGGGTATTTGTAGGAAAACTTCCATTATAGGCTTACACTATAGCCATTATAGAGCTTGTGAAGTTCTTTTCGCAGCACCAGATCGACCAGATGAAATCGAGTAAGATGGACTGTAAAATGTCTTGAAGACAACGTACTGCGCTGTTGGTAATAGGGAAAGGAGGTGTAGAAGCGACGGAGAAAGAACTCATTTAATTTTTACATAAAATATTAAGGAAGAGTTTAAATAAAATTGCAATATATTCACTGATAATATCATAAGAGTTTAGATTTTGCCTAGTTTTAGAACTCAAGTCTACAATCGGTAAATTTTTCCCGGCAAAATCTAAACTCCAGTGATATTCATCAAGACTATTTCACGAAAACACATTTATGACTTTTAAATATTAATTAACGTTTGATGTTTGTGTGATTAGGCTGACTACTGCAATTGTAATTTTGTCGCTTAAAATGAGGTACGTTGTGTAATAACGATTCTCAATTGGTTAACAAGCCTAGGAAAAATCTTGACATTGTTTATTATTATGTAATTGGTTAAATATTTTATGAGTTGAATAATCTTTGAAAATGTTTAAGTTTATTTCATTGTGTTTATTCATATTTCTTATACGACAAATAGAGCCGCCTCGTGTTATCTTAACACGCCTGACAATGAATTTGCATTTGACAGATGTGTAAGAAGTTACATAAGTTGATTCTTCAATTAAGTGTTGGCAAAATTATAATCTCAAATCGCTTGCTGTAAATTCGCAAGAGATAGTACAATAGTAAACGAACACAGAGAAACACTGGACAGATGTTTTGTCCTTTTGGGACTCTTCAAGAGTGAAAGAACTCAAGTCTTATTGTCGACGTATAAATTATAAATTAGAAATAATTGAATTATAATTAAGAACGTCCTTTTCGTGAAGTTATTCGAAACATAGTTTTTGAACTCCAATAAGTAGATTTACATATTAACAATTAGAAACATTTGCGACATTAAACTCATAATATGAATTTCAAATTTTTCCTACTTAATAAGGTCAAAAATTCGGCTTTGTAAACGTGCCTTCGGACGTAACGCCACCTACTATCATTATCTTATTTGGAATGGAGTGTAACATCAGAAATTAAAAATATAACTAATCTAAATAATCTGCATAAAACAACATGATTAAGTGTAAATTAATCACAGTTATACATTTCGGGACAGAAACAGAAAAATGCCCCAAAGCATAAGATATATATATATATATATATATATATATATATATATATATATATATATATATAAATGATAAGCTTTTCGACATCTAGTGTCGACTCGTGAAAGCGTTCACGTACGAAAATGTTAGCAACTTTGCCGACAGGTATGTAAAGCAGTTACATAGTCGATTCTTTAATAATTATAGCCAACCTGACAGTTGGCAAGTATAAAATTTCGAATCGCCTGCAGTAAAGTACGCAAGAGGTTGTACAATAGCAAACAAACACTGAGAATCACCCGACAGCTGTTTCGTCCTTTTGGGACTCATCGGGAGTGAGAGAACTCGAGTGTAAGTTCACTATTGTACAAACGCGCGCTGTCGACTATATGCCCTACTGGAGGATCACAATATTTAAATGATAAGCTTTTCGACATCTAGTGTCGACTCGTGAAAGCGTTCACCTACGAAAATGTTAGCAACTTTGCCGACAGGTATGTAAAGCAGTTACATAGTCGATTCTTTAATAATTATAGCCAACCTGACAGTTGGCAAGTATAAATATATATATATATATATATATATATATATATATATATATATATATACAGTAGAATCCGTTTATTATGACTCCGCCTATATTGACCAACCGGTTATTATGACGTAATTACACTACGAAGTTTGGTTTTCATATAAAATTCTTTATAGAAAAGTCGGATATAATGACTTCCTTACAGTGACATGTCGCTTATTATGACCCATTTTTAATAAATTATGTCCGGTTATAATGACCGACATGATTCTTTACCTCCGGTAATGTTCATTGATTCCCGACGACGTTCGGCACGTGGCTCGCTTTTGTTTGGAATCTCAGTGAGTAATTGACGCTTGAAGGTCACGCATTGTTTTTCGTTTGTTACTGTGAAAAATGTCGTCTCAACGACGTAAAGCATTTACAATTGAGGAGAAAGGTGCAATAATATGCAGATTAGAAAATGGAGAATCTAACTCATGTCTTGCAAAGGAATTTGGCGTGGGTCATTCGACAATATCAATGATTTTCAAAAACAAGGACCGCATTAAGCAATCGTTCAATTCAAATGTTTTGAAACCGAAGAGGCTTCGAAAATCACGACAAGAAAATGTTGATGAAGCATTAATTCAGTGGTTTAAAACATGAGAAACAAAGGAATACCTGTCAGCGGCCCTATGCTACAGGAAAAGGCAAATGGTTTTGCCGCGCGTTTTGTTCTCGACTTTAATTGTTCTGCAAGCTGGATCAGTCGTTTTAAAGTTCGACATAACATTGTGGCGGGAAAAATTGTCGGTGAATCTTCGTCTGTTGATCAAAATTCAACAACAAACTGGTTGATATCTGTGTGGCCGAATTTACGAAGACAATTTTCTGATGATGAGATATTTAATGCTGATGAAACGGGACTTTTTTACAAATTAATGCCGGATAAAACTTTAAAATTTAAAGGTGAAAATTGTAGTGGAGGTAAGTTGTCGAAAGATAGAATAACTGTCATGGTAGCAGCGAATATGAGTGGCACAGAGAAGAAGAAATTGCTTATTATTGGAAAGTCACAAAACCAAGATGTTTTAGAAGTGTCAAATCATTACCTGTCGATTATACTAACAATCGTAAAGCTTGGATGACGTCAGAACTTTTGAAAAATGGCTTTGTGATTGGGATCGTGATTTGGTAAAGAAGAAGAAAAAGATTCTATTGCTGGTTGATAATTGCCCGGCGCATCCAAATGTTACTGATTTAAAGTCTATAACACTTGCTTTCCTTCCGCCGAATACAACATCAGTACTACAGCCAATGGATCAGGGAATAATACGATCACTCAAAACGAATTTTAGGAAGAACCTTGTGCTCAAAATGATTAGTTGTCTTGATGCTAATGAAAACAACTCTTCTACAAAAATAACGGTGCTAGATGCAATTCTGATGGTTAATGATGCCTGGAATAAAATGTCACAAAGTACCATTCATAACTGTTTCAAACATGCAGGATTCATTGAAAGGCACGACGGTTTACCTATTCAAATATCAGAACATGAATTCGATGAAGAAGATGACATTCCTTTATCTTTGTGGTCACGAAACCTAAATTCAGATTCTTTAGCAGCACCGGAAATGTGGGAAGAATATGTTGACATCGATAGCGCTCTCCTCACATTCGAAGAACCCACCGATGAAAATATCGTACAGAACATTAGTGCTAAAGAACAACTCGAAAGTGATGGGGAAGAGGAAGTCGAGGAAGAACCATTACCTACCGCAGAAGAGGCATTAAAAGCTGCGGAATTATTATCACGATTTGTTCACAGCAATATTGAAAATGATAATTTGACCATAGCTATGTCTTCTATACACAATAGTATTAGAGACTGTTTTTACAATAAAATGAAAAAACAAAAACAGACAAAAATTACAGATTACTTACAGTAAAAAATACACTTGTATGTGTTATAATGTGCTGATTACGTGCAATTTTGATTTTGATTTAATATGTATGTATACATATTTAATTACTATGTTTCTGTATTAAAATACTTAAGTACATATGTACATATTTACATGAAAAAGATTTTTCATTTCACAAAACGCTTTGTATGACGTCCGCTTATTATGACGTGTTTGTCAATTCCTTTCGGTGTCATTATAAACGGACTCTACTGTATATATATATATATATATATATATATATATATATCAAGCGACGTATTCCAGGACATTTCATAAGGTATATATAATAATAGTTATTTTTATTGAACATGCCATAACAAACAACATGTCCAAAAACCAACTCAATATTACAGGTATTTTACAAGGTATTCCACATTTTCAATTATTTGGATAATATGTATTGTTGTATTCCAGGACGATAAAAATAAATAGTTTATATATACCATGTAAAACGTATACATTAAAATTTATTTGGGTTGTTTTTTATTGCTTTTTAATTGTTGTTACAATGTACCACTAAACAAAAATATTCTTGTGAATTAATCAGAAGCAAATTTTAAAACCAAAAAAATAATATATTGGTCTTCCCAGGTAAAACAAAACATTTTTAAGACGTATATTTGATATTTAACGAGTTCTAAAGTTAGGGTTTTTGAAAAGATTCCGTAAAATGTCGATCGTGATTAGCGGTAGAAAAAGTAGAGCCGCTTTGATGTTGAATTTTTATGTAAAGTATAAATAAAGGTGGTGCAGTAAAATATCTCGTCACACGAGGGAAAATTATGGTGTTTTTAACCATGGACGATTTTGGCTATATTTGTCTTAAGTGCTAAAACACTTTTGAGAAAAATTAGCAATTGTAGGTAATCGTACTTTGGTAAGACGTTTGCTTGGGCTGTTTTAAAGCATGTTTATGAAACGAACGCAGAAACGTAAAATAGGGAACGTTCCAAATCCATGCGTTTTGTGTTCATTTTTAAATCGTTTAATAAGTTTACACCTGCTGCTATGACATAGAACTTGACGTAGTAGAATGTTTTCTCTTTAATTAATGAAGTGAAGTACTCATCTTCTAGCATTGGCTTAATTAAGTTCAGTATTATTATAAGTATAACTTAGGGTCCCAACGCCGCTTCGCGTCGATGGCGGTAGCCGCTTCGCGGCAATCTCGTCCCGCTACCTTATAACTCTAGTTTGCAAACAAGTTTTATAAAGCTACAGCTGGCTTGGCTTGTTTTTATACGGATATCATTCTTAAAATTTATTGTTTTTTCAAGCAACTTCCATTAATACACAGATTCAACCTAAAAAGTAGCATTTTTTTAAAAAAGCAAAATAAGATAAAATAAGATCAACACTGACTTCTAACAGTAATCCTTATAACTCTTCAGATGTTATTCAGAACTCCGTTAAAATCAATACTTTATGTCGAAAAAATGATCGTACTGGAGAATTATTAAAGTCGTACCGAAAGCTGCACGAACTTTTGAATATCGATTCAAGCGAAACAAAACAAAAAAAGGTTGAAGATGAAAAACATGTTTTTTTTCTTACAAATTAAAATGAAGGACCTATTATTATATAAACACCAGAGAAGTAGAAAAATGTGAAAAAACATTTAATTCCAGTTCTTCTTTTTAAAAACAAAGTATTGACGGAATATTAAAGATAATAGTTTTTAATGTACAAAGTTTAAAAAACGTCATGGACGGCAGAATCAAGATAATATATATTTTTGTATACAAAATTAAAGAAAAGAAACCAATATAATCAAAAAGAAAAAAATTAAAAATAGACAATCAAGAAAATTGCAAAAACATGTAAATGATAAATGAATGTTTTTTCACAATACAATTACTCTTAATGAAATGCTGAAATCGATGTTTAAAAAGTTTTTGTATATTTACTTGAAAATCAACCATATTACTCTTAAGAAACTCAAAGAAATCATGGTGTTTCAATCAGAAACAAAATGTTTTCCAAAATTTATTTATTTTACATAAATTGCAAGTTAATTTTTGGCCGCATGTTTTGCTTATTAATTTGTAACGTAGGTTTATGGGACCGATTATAAAAAAATACATGTGGTTTTGCTTGTTCCTTTAATGAGAAAAACTTCAAAAAAGGACTTGTTTTGCTAACATATGATCCACAGACAAGGAATTTCTTAAATAAATAATGACGTAACGTTATTTAGGTCATCGCTTTGAATGTCGAAAACGTGTGCACCGTAAAGCCGGGCCCAGACGAGTGTAATGTAACATGTAACATAACGCGTAATGTAACGCGAATTCTTTGTGTGGACAGTGCTACGAGCATTACATGTAACGCTCGCAAGCCTTTCCGGCGGGTTTTTGGTGCGAACACAAAGGCGTTCGCAGTTCTCGTTTGGACGGCGTTCGTGGTGGGTTTGTCGTGAACGTGAATAAAAATGTGGACCGACGAACAAACGTTGGAACAAATATACGTAAATAAAAGCAGCACCAGCTATCACAACCTTGTTCGACATCTTCGTCAGAATAACTACGAATTGCCCTTAAACCAAAGATTTGCATGCAAGATTCGCGTAGAGTTCGTATGCCGTCCACACTGTTTACGCTAAATTACACGTAATGTTACATTACACGTTACACTCGTCTGGACCCGGCTTAAAGCGAACACAAATGCTTCTTGAACTGTTAAATTTTGGGTTTGTATCTATTTGTGATTTTAAAATGTATTTGAACTATGTAGCTTGAACGGCCTTAAAAGTTACAAAACACATCAGTTGCCTTCTTACCGATTTTCTTTACGTAGGGACACAATACACTTTTCATAGAATAAGGTTTTGTCCTCTTAAGGACTCCCTTTGTCTTCATTGGATGATTTAAAGAATAGTGATTGTAAATGCAATTTCATAACAATAGGCGACAGAGTTTTTCTTAATAACTAGAAGAGAATTAGTTTTAAAACGAATTCCAAATTTTTCCCACCGGCTTTTCTTCCACGGCTTCTCTTTCCGTAAGCTTTTTTCCCTCGGTTTTTTTCCGCCGGCTTTTTCTGCAGCCTTTTATTCGCATTGTTTTTCCAATGTTTATAATGACATAGTAGTAAATACCGTTCCAAATCTATTAAAAGATAATTTCATTGACGATCATGAATCGTAAAAAATCTTCTTTACCGGAAAAAAAACTTTTTCAACTTCTACGTAAATACAAAAATGACAAGTATCTAATGTCGATAAGTCGATAAACAATGTAACTCTAGCCATCACCTTACCTATAATTGGAAACAACGTCAGTTTGAAAAGACGTAACATTTGTTCAATTAATCGAGTACGAAATAAACATATAGAAACTTTAGAACACATTTTATTCTGTTTAAGATACTGGAAATAACACTATTCAATTAGCCAAAATGAAAAAAAGGTTAACGTCTAAGTAAAAAGCTTCGAATATTTGATTGCCCGATCGACTGGCCAACTGTATTTAAGGGAATGATTCTTTAAATATCAACATATTCAAAGCATGAATCAACGCGCAACGTCTCGCCTTAAAATACAAAGAGAACCTTTTATTTAGACTATTTCAAGGAAACAATTGCGAGATCACAATTTGTTTAGTTTTTGATTCATATTTTTAGGTCAAATGGTTTGAAAATATAAATGTAATACGTTTAAATAAGTACAATTTTTAGGTCGCTTATCTTCATAGGTTTTTACATAACTCTAATGACCAGTTGTATAAACCTCGATCAAGCTGAACTGTGGGTTGAAGACAATGGTTGTCATGGTAATACTATTGTGTTCCCGAGCCCACGGCGACTTGTTTGAACACCAACAACCTATGTCGGTAACGAGTTTATAAATTTGTATAGTTGAGGGGGATATTATTCTAAATTCGTATTCTACGTTCCATGACGAGTCGTTTGAGTACCTACAACCCATTGTACAAAAAAAGTTTATGATTCTTGGTGGTGATGGGAGTGTGGATGTCTTTCAACGGTTTAAGCCTCTTGGGAGGTGTGACTATCAAAGTTTTAAGTTTCTGGTGGAAGGGGAGATAGTTTGCCCGATTTTAAGCTTCCTGGTGGTAGGTGGTGGTGGGCCACTTTAATTTCGTGTTATACGTTCCATGACAAGTCGTTTGAGTACCCACAACCCATGGTTCAAACAAGTTTATAAATCTCAGTGGTGGTGGGAGTGGTCATGATTTTCAACGGCTTAAGCTTTTTGGGGAGTGGGACTAACACATACATTTCAATGTTTTAAATTTCTGGTGGAAGGGAAGTAGTTTGCTTGGTTTAGCGCTTCCTGGTGGTGGGTGATGGGGGTCACTTTATTTTCGTGTTCTGTGTTCCATAGCGAGTTGTTTGAGTACCCACAGCCCATGGTTGAAACAAAGTTTATAAATCTCGGTAGTGGTGGGGTGGGCATGATTTTCAACGACTTAAGCTTCTTGGGGAAGTGTGACTAACACATACATTTCAATGTTTTAAATTTCTGGTGGAAGGGAAGTAGTTTGCTTGGTTTAGCGCTTCCTGGTGGTGGGTGATGGGGGTCACTTTATTTTCGTGTTCTGTGTTCCATAGCGAGTTGTTTGAGTGCCCACAGCCCATGGTTGAAACAAAGTTTATAAATCTCGGTAGTGGTGGGGGTGGGCATGATTTTCAACGACTTAAGCTTCTTGGGGAAGTGTGACTAACACATACATTTCAATGTTTTAAGTTTCTGGTGGAAGGGAAGTAGTTTGCCTTGTTGAAAGCTTCCTGGTGGTGGGCGAGGGTGGGCAACTTTATTTTCGTGTTCTATGTTTCAAGGCGAGTCGTTTGAGTACCCACAACATAGATGGGACATAAACTTTAGTTTCCGGTGGTGGAGGGTGAAGGGTGGTTTTAGTTTGTCGTCCAAATCCGTTGGGTTAATTTTTTTGTTCGTAAGTTTTTTCTAGTCCCAAAAGTGCTGTTATAACAAATCCCGATATTGCCTATTAATTCAAGGTCCGGGTTGGTACTTAGGTAGCACCTGAGGGCTTGTCGCTAGGATCCGTTTGTGCGAAAATCTTTTCTGTTGGAGTGCAGGGAAATCGCACGCCGCGGACCCGTTTCCGCGGCCTCGTAACCGGGTCTGTGCCGCGGGATTTCCTTACGCTTCCGATTAGATTAAAGCGAGCGGTGTAGGTGGTTTTATGATTCTTAGGGGAGTTATCCCCACTTTTTGACGATTTAGGGTTCTTGGGAGGGCGTTAAACATAAATTCAAAAGTTTTATTTTTCTTGTGGGCAAGGGAGAGAATTTGTCTGGGTTTAGGTTTCCTGGTGTTGGGTGTTGCTGAGTCACTTTAGTTTCGTAATCTACATTCCATGACAAGTTGTTAGAGTACCAACAACCCATAGTTAAAACGAGATTTAAGTATCTCGGTGGTGGTGGGAGTGGGCATGATTTTCGACGGTTTAACCTTCTTGAGAGAGCAGGTCAATGAAACACCATGTCCTTAGTTGAGCCAACGTTTTGACTGGCGTACGCAGTCTAAAGAAAAAGTGCACAGTCAATGACTCATTTAGAATTTAATGAAATTTTCTTAAAGTAAACAACAAATGTATCGATATTGAATAAAGAAACATGTTTTTTTTTACTTATTTAAGTACCACTAAATTGATCTGTTTGATGTAACTAATAACGGTGAAATGATAATTAACGTCCAGGACAATCCTGGAAGTCAACGAATGTCCCGGAAGTTTACGCTGCTCTAATAAAATGGTCCTGGAAAGCATCACTTGACATATACAGGCAGTCTCCTAAAAAACGCCGCAAGCCATAACTTCGTTATTTATAGTTTGATGTCAAAAAACAAAATAGTTATTTGTGTATCAAGGCTGTAAAGAAGGTTTTTTTCGGCCGCTCTGATTGTTGATGACCGAGGCGTCAAAATGAACTTCTTCCTGTTTGCGATAAATCAATTGTCAATATGGATTTCAAAAGTATTATTCTCCTGCTTCAGTTTACCGCTGAAACGTTTATTACCAATCAAAAATGGATAAGAGGCCCACTGTTAAAGATAGGGGCAATTTTGTAAAATTTTCAAAAAAATAAAGATATCTGAGAAACAGTTAAAAATAAGTATAGAGACCTAATGAAACTCATCATAAAATTTTCTCATAAACCGAAAATAAAATAATGTACTGGGTATTCTATTTAAAATCACTAAGTTCATGGCGACTTCCGGTAAAACCTGAAGTGGTGTGACATTGAAAATATTTTTAAATGAAAGGAAATCTTGAATAACTTTAAATCCCAAAATATCAAACTTATAAGTTTTTCTTACTCCAAAACTTCTAACGAACGGCTACGGTGAGAAACACTGTATAAGTAAGCTACCTATTAAGTACAATAATTGGCTATAACAATAGGGCAGTCAACGAATATTATAATATTATAATTTTTCATACTAAACGTCTCAAATCATCCATATTCGGTCAATTTTTTTACAGAGGTCAAAAAGTCACGAAAATAAAAAATCACAAATACCAAATATTCCTTAAGTCTTTTGGCATACCACGGTGTTTGCGGCTTCTTACTAGGGTTGATATTTTTCAAGTACCGGAGTGTGTAAAGGGTGAAAATCGAACACTGTCTATTATCGCTGATATCTCCTTCTGGTTTATTCCTATTTAAATTTTTTTATTGACAATTTTTTGAGATCCCTAGTGCGTAATTCCAGTATTTTTTATATTTTAGTTTTTTAATTTACAACATGAAATTAGAGCTTGAATGTTAAATTCTCTCTTACAGTTTGGGCCATTATGATTCACTCTGTAATGATTCGGGGTGACAATTTTCCTAATGGGCAAGAAATATATTTTTAAGCAGTTTAAAAAACCGTGATGACTTAATTCAAAATGTAGACATATTTACACGTAATAACTGTTCGCTTCCTTCTTGCGGTGTACGGAACTCCAAAGCAAGTGGAGTCAACTAACAGCTACAGTTATACCCGTTTTGAAAAACAAAGTCAGCTAAACAAGCCTGTTCAACTGTCTTCTCTGCCTTTCACGTTTAGTGCAACCAAACAACATATTCGTCAGGTATATCAAATCAAATTTTATTGTTCTTTTATATATAAACAAAGTAGTCAGGTATATCACCAAGTACAGAAATAGTTCGGCAACCAACTGCCTCCACAAGACTGGGGATGGACCTTTAATATAAATTAATTGGAGCCAATAAAGAGTATACGGCCACTTGCTCCATGAAGCACTTCTGAACACAATATTCTGCAATTGCATGAATGGCTGCTCTTCAAATTGCGGATGCCAAAAGGTTGAACTGCACTGTCCTGCAGTATGTGGCAACTGTCCGGCAGATTGTGCCTAAATGCAGCACTGGACACGCAGGGTGATTTGGAGGACTCAAGTGAAAATGAAAGACCTGACTCCTCTCAATCGCAAATAATACAAGACGATGGTGTACGTATTCCAGAGTATTACGAAATATATGAAGCTGAAACAGATGAAGAACTAATTGCTGCATGGAAGTAGTTGAAGACGAATAAACCTATAAGTGGATTACGCTTCTAGGGGACACCGCGGTAAAAAACGAACCGAGCACTCCAACTCAAGGGCGTACTGGAAACGAGCGCACATACTCAACCTGTAGTAGTATTGAAAAACTGAATTTTTGTAATTATAAGCAAATTGATCAACGGTACAGTAAAAAACCGGGTGTGCAACTAAATGAGGTTTCAACACTCTAAAAACTAAAGGTGGTCAATAGGAAAATTGCCACCCCAATCATTAGAGCGTGAATCATAATGGGTCAAAGTGTAAGACATAATTTAACATTCATGCTCTAATTTCTTGTTGGAAATTTAAAAAAAAATACTAGAATTACGCACTAGAAATCTCAAAAATTATCATTAAGAAAAAATTAAATAGAAAAACGGGAAGAAGTATCACCGATGATAGACAGCGCGCTTTTCACGTTTTACAGCCTCGATTCTCGGAAAGTATCAAGCCTAGAAGAAGCCGTAAACACCATAGCATGTTAAAAGACCTAAGGAATATTTGGTAATAGAGGAATTTTTATATAAAAAATTAAATATAACTAATGACGGTTAAAGTATACTTTATCTGTTAATAATGGACCTGGAAGTTGACATTTCATATAAAAACTTCCAGGACAGTCCTGGAACTTGTCCTTAATATAAAAAATGTTCCAGGACAGTCCTGGAATTCAACGAATGTCCCGGAAGTTTACGCTGCAGTGCTGAAATGGTCCTGGAAAACATCACTTGACATATATATATATATATATATATATATATATATATATATATATATATATATATATAATAATCAACATTTTTGGTGTAAATAACAAATTTAAGATCGGAACTATATAAGGAGAATATTTAACCGCAGTAATAACAAAACAGTAAAATTTCATTGCAATTTTCTATTGAAATTTTAATAAGCCACAGAATCTAAGATGGTAGACAGCTTAATCATTTTATGTACAATAAAATTTAATTAATGTTAAGAATCTAATAAACAGATAATTTACAAGCGTCCAAACTTTCTCACATTATTGTGTAAGTTTCTATAATATATTTAACGTCCTTATTAGTTAGATGGTAGTAATTATCTTATAACCAAACAGGCTTGTTTTATTATTTAAGCTACCGTCAGTTTATTTCACCGTTTCCGTTTTACTCTGCGTTTTAATAAAATTAGTAAACAAAGAAAGTTTTTTTACGATAAAATCACTAAAATAATTAACGTTAAGCGTTTAATATCGCTTAATTAAATTGTGTAATGAAAATTACCTAATGATTTATTAAGAGTTTTGTCAATCAATTTAGATGGACCATCCATAGTTTCAATTTTTGTAGTCCTTCACTGTCGCGTGATTTAAAATTTTTCTCCTGTTTGAACAGGGTTTTATGTCAAGCAAAACGTCTAAACGAACTAAAACGTGTTGTTGGAGAAATTGTGCTTTTTCTCATTCGTGGGCTTTAAAGCACCCGATTCACTCGCTTTAAAAAACCTATGGGAAGTACAAATGAAACTTGAGAATAGTATACTACTCTAATAACTTAAAAAATAAATTTTACGTAACGTAAATGGGATTAGAATATCATTTCCATGGATAGCGGAGTTACATACTATAGGGCGCATATCCACGGCACTATGTTACGCAATTCTTTGTCATAAAATATTTGTATGCACTTGACACTGTAGTTACTGACACACTATAGCCTTTCAAGAGAAACATACACGTTTTGCTTGAATAACCTATTACATTTGTCTGTCCTAAAAAATTTTCAGTTTTAGGCTAAAGCTCCGTTTGGCCCTATTTATCTATGTTTTGAAAATATTTAATTAAATAGTGTTTCGTGCTATATTTTGTACCTGGTTTATTATCCAGTATTTTTACCTGACTACTAGACTTCTAAATAGTAATTTCCCAAATATTTTTACACATTTCTTGTATTTTATATGGTTACCTATTGTTCTGGGTTCGGCAACGTGATCAATTCTACATTTTTTAGAATGCTGAGAAATGTGTTTTTTTCTAAGCAGATTTTCATTGTAAAACCAGGGTAGAATCGCAGGGGTTTTCTTTTGAGTTCGAGTGAGATTTTATCTCATCTTGTACTTCATGGATAGATCTGCTAAATAATTTAATATGAAATTCTGAAAACTTGGTTTATATTTTAAAACGTCAGACTCCCGGTTTTACCGGAAATAAATACTAACTCAAATGGAACACTAGGTATATTATTTTTATTTTGGATTCCTTATCAAATTTAAAGTAAACTTTTATTAAGGTCTTGTACTTCCAAATTTGGCATTAATTGGCTTGAGTTATTAGTTTATTTTATATCTAAAGTTCTACTCTCAAAACATAAATGAGAAATATTCTTGGATTAAATTCAAATAACGTAAAATATTTCAACGTATTTTCTTCAAACCCAATAAGGTAAAACATGTGTACGTAGGTGTTTGAATGTAATCTGAATATAATCTGCTCTAATCCCTGACGTCGCTAAACTACAGCCATCAGTTTGTTTAATTACATTTTTATGCATATCTTTAATTATTCCTCAATGTTTAATAGCTTTTTTATGTATAAGAATATACTAAAATGTATACCGGGTGATACACATAGCCAGTCGGTTAGAAAGTTATCGACTCTTTCAAATTCTATTAATCTGAAATTCGGTAAATGATCATAATCGATTATAGTCTAACTAAAACATTTTCAAAATGCCGGAACTTTCAAATATACCGCAAATTGATGTCACCTTTGTTTGTAAAAATGGAATTATCTCTTTTGAATTAATACGTTAATTCTGTATTAAATTGAATGGTCAGCACGATCATATTATCAAGACATGTGTAATAGTTTTTGGCAAAGGTTTGAAGAACATTCATTACTTTTGAACCAACGAAGATAAATAGATTATTGTTTCTGTTTTAATTTCTAGTTATTCAGCCGATATTTTGTTGTTGCTGACACATGTGACATAAACTTGGATTAAAAGTAGTTGAATACCACGTGATGTATGACGTAAAATCCGTACCATACCAGTTTTTACAAAATTTTTTGTATGCATTACGAATTTTATAAGAAAAATATTTTCGTATGTTGGTATACCTTTCCAGGGTTGCCAGATCTTTTTTTCAGTTTCTGAGGTTACGTGAGTTTGTTAGAGTCTTCGTTTTGTACATTTAAAACTGTTCTTTTCAGAACAAATATATTATTATTTTGCGAGTTAAGGTATTTTTACCATTAAGTAATGTCCGGGAGGTATAACTTAATTAAATAAAATTCTTATAACTTGTTTGTAGCGAGTAGCAGCTGCGTTAAATATTAGTGTTTCTACCATACATAGAGAAGTCAGAAAAGTTAACGATGGAGTAGCTGGTTCACAATCGAAAAGGAATATTTCACAACCTGTAACTGATTGAAGGGTGCTATTAGAAACACAATTTATGAAATGTATGAAAAATGTAAGTAAGAAAACTTAAAAATCATTTATAAATATTGTATTAATAGGTGAACACATAACCGTGAAATTATTGAAACAAAAGCTCGAAGCAGAGGAATTTTTTAAAGAGTGTGAAACTTCCCCAAACACCATTTTAAAAATATAAGATTCAAATATCAAAAACATAATCATATAAGAGGTTTAATGGATCTGCCCGTTGTTATACTGTAACATATACGATTTTTAAAACATTATATACGAATTAAACAAGAAGGCATTTTTGATTTTGTCTATCGCCTAGATTCCCAAAGTGGTCCAGGTGGACCCCAGGGTCCACGGGAGCCCGATAGGGTCTACGCTTGCGTGGAAAAAATGGGGTCCACAACTCGTTAACGGGGGTCTATAAAAATGTATTAGGTGACCCGACTTGACTTCTCCTATGAATAAGGGAGACAATAATATATATAGGCAGACAATATTATAAGAAGCTTGACTTCTCCTATGAATATAGGAAGACAATATTATAAGAAGCTCAGCAATTGTTTTTGTAAGAACTTGCATATTCCATATTCAGAAAGAGCGTGTCAAGACTTGCCGATGCCGCGCCGCCCGCCCGCCTAGTTAAAGTCGTATCTGAACTTGCATGAACTTGTTGGATTTTTCTTTAATATAAATACGAATGCGAATGATAAACATTACTCAGTTGTTTCCGGAATTTCAAAAAGAAAGTGTACCTATATAAGTGTTCACCAGTGACGGAAGTAGTTTTCAGACTTTTGAAAATTAAAGTGAATTGATATTATTGTTTGCCAGTGTTGGAAAAGTAAGTACCTACCTATCTATTTGTTAGCAACTTGTATCTTAAAAGCCACTTCTATTATGTTTGTTAAATCATTTTAAGATTACTTAACAAACATTTTTTCATATTTACAGGTAAGTTATTGATACGAAACATGGCTGAATCTAAGACAGTACAGTGTTGAATATTTGAAATTTGGTTTTCTTCCATCAAATACAGACAAGCGATTGCCCATGTGTCTTTTATGCAACAAAGTCTTGAGCAATGACTCTATGAAACCATCGAAGCTGGAAGATCATCTAAGAAGGTGTCATCCTGACAAAATAGGTAAGGATTTGAAATATTTCCAAACATTGAAGGAAAAGTATGAAAAGAGACCCACCGTGCATAGTATGTTCGCTTCAACGTCTGAAAGCAACGACGATGGCTTGCGGGCATCTTACAATATCTCATTACTTATAGCAAAATCTGGGAAACCGCATACCATTGGAGAGGAGTTAATTTTGCTTGCTGTTGAAGAGGTCTTAAAAACTGTCCTGCACAAATCTTCATTTGACATACTTAAAAGAATTCCTTTGAGTAACAACACTGTACAAAGACGTATTGATGAAATGAGCTCTGATGTTGAAAGTTTTTTGTGTAATTATCTGCAAACAACTCATTTTTCTATTCAACTGGACGAGTCAACTTTACCTGGCAATGAAGCATTATTATTGGCATATGTTCGATTTATCAAAGGCGAACAAATGTTTGAAGAGTTACTATTCGCGAAAACTTTGAAGACTGACACTAAAGGTGAATCAATTTTTAATGTTCTGAATGATTTTTTACGGAAAATCAATTGCATTCACAAACATTATTTCGGTGGCAACAGATGGAGCTCCTGCCATGGTCGGGCGATATCGTGGGTTTATAAGTCATCTTAAAAGGATTATACCACAGTTAATTGTAATTCACTGTGTCATCCACCGACAACATCTAGTAGCGAAAAAATTGAGTGATAGATTGCACCAAGCGCTTCAATTTGTGATTAATGCAGTTAACAAAATAAGAAGCAATGCATTAAATACGCGCTTATTTGCACAGTTGTGCGAAGAAAATGATGAGGACTTCCAACGATTGCTGCTACATACCGAAGTACGCTGGTTATCGAAAGGTGCATGTCTATCAAGATTCTATTTGCTTTTCGACTCTGTTTTAGAGTTTCTGAACACTAAAGATCCTGTTTTAAAAGAAAACCTCATGAATTTCAAAGCAGACATTGCGTATTTGACAGATTTGTTCAAAAATTCAATGACCTCAACCTACAGTTACAAGGGGACAGCCTCAATTTGATAAAAACAAAGAGTGAAATTTCAGCTTTTCTTGGTAAACTGAAACTTATGAAGCAAAATATTGGTCGACGTGAATTTTCCCAGTTTCCAAATTTATCGCAGGTAGAATGCCTCGACGAAGATATTCAGACGTATGTTCAACATTTGATTGCCCTGTATGATGATTTTAAAATCAAATTTGAAGACATTCTGTCGATGGATATACCACCATGGATAATAAATCCATATGATGAAACTGAAGTGGAAAATGTGGTACTGCAAGAAGAGCTACTCGAGCTTAGCACTAATGAGGAGCTCAAAGTAGCATTCAAAAGAGGGTATCAATCATTTTGGCTGCAGGCACAAATATCTGAAAAATATCCAGGACTGTGGGGAATTGTGCAAAATTTCTCATAGCGTTTCCTTCGTCATATCTTGTCGAACGCAGTTTTAGTGCCGTAACAAACTTGTTGACAAAAAATGGAGCAGATTAAATATTACAGAGCGAGGAGATTTACGGTTATACTTAACTAAACTCAAGCCAAATATTGATAATTTGCTGTCAATTCACTAAGTAATCTGAGATAAAAGTTAACATCAAAACTAATAATGATTATTATTTTAAAAACAGTCGCAATATAATCAAAGTTTTGATTATATTGCGACTGTTTTTAAAATAATAATCATTATTAGTTTTGATGTTAAATTTTGATTCTACTAAGACTGTTATAACAACATAATTAAAAGTGTAGTAATTTTTGTGTTTGAATAAATAGCTACAAAACAAGAAAATATTTATTTTTACTTTTACCACTCCGAAGTGGGAGATTATTGGTTTCTTGTACTGTGAGTCAATCATAGAATACAAAAAAGTAAAGTAGGAATCCAACTGTTGGATGAAGACGCTTTTAGACTGGCTTTGAAACTTAGCTTGAATGACAATACTCACAGCATAATCAAAGCAATATAAATTCTCACCTTTTTTCGAAAACTTTCAACTCATAGTTGATTGAAAAATAGCCACAACACAGATTTACATAGACATATACTTTTTTCGGGTTTTGGAAGTAAGTTAGTAAATGTAATAGCTGCAGGGGGTCCACCAGATCCAGCAAAATGTTTAAAGTGGTCTATGAGAAAAAAAAGTATGGGAACCTTTAGATGAAACTTAGATATTCCAAAAATGGATTCAAGTTTTAGATTTGTTCACGTAGTATCTTTTGGTAATAGAAGAAAGAAAAATAAGCTTATTTTATTCAAATATTCGCGTTGCGATAGGTAGATATGAATATTATCAAATATACCCGGGCAGAAGGATTCCGTCAGTGAATACTATTAATAATAATTAATAAATCAAGAAGATATTTTCAGAGCATTTCATCACAATATGCAAGCCTCTGCCTTCTGTGTTTGTCGTTTAAATTTTGCACTGGAAGAAACCTATAGGAGTGGAATTTATGACGTTTAGGGTTCGTTGAATTTTGCTACATGTCTTTCCAAACATCTTTTTCCCATCAGGATTTTCTTAAAAATAATAAGTAGGTATAATTTGAAAGAAATTGTAAAGGGATATTTTCATGACCTTGAAAGTAAAGTAAAATATTTAAGTAAGACGCCATTGCGCTCTTTAAAGTGTATAATTATGTTCAGAACACCCAGGTGGAACACAACATTGGTTAAAAGTTGGTGCAATATTGGACAAATATTGATACATAGATCATCGATTTCTGATAAATAACCAATATCCGCCCAATATAAATTATCACATTTGATGCAATGTTATTACAACAACGTTTATCCATTTTGGATTTATGGCATTGTAGTAAATAACATTGGTTAAACATAAACTTGTTGAATTATTGACAGTACTGGCAGCAGTACATGCCACCAATATAACGCCGATAAAATAAAATATATATGGATATGTAAA
The DNA here is from genome assembly GCA_030710515.1 of Abscondita cerata. NCBI lineage: Eukaryota > Metazoa > Arthropoda > Insecta > Coleoptera > Lampyridae > Abscondita > Abscondita cerata. The sequence continues at coordinate 52,106 of JALBCR010004758.1, read as the reverse complement.
CATAAGGACAATATCACGTTTTCACACTTAACCCAATATAATAACAGCAATGTGTATGCAACCAATATTGTATTATTAATATTACAATTACAACATTAGTAAAACATAGATTTATCAAAGTATTTACAATATTGGTTTTACATTGAACCGATTAATCTTGCAAAACATTAACCCAATATTATAACTACAATGTTTTTCCAACGTAACACCAATATATTACTATTATTAACGTTTTACTTAAAAACATTGGTAAAAAACAGATTTATCATAGTATGTAGAATATTAGTTTTACTGTGTATCATCAATATAAATTCAATAAAGGAAAATCTTATACAGATAGATCAATATTGGGACGATATGATGTTTTAACATTTCACCCAATATTTGTTTACCTCTACAAATTCTCTTATTAGGCCAAATGAAACACATTAGGTCAACTTGAGTAGTTCAACATTCAACCAATACTTTTAAAGAGATTGAACCAATATTTACATTTACCTCTAATATGTGTACTATCTGAATTTATCGACATTGGTATAATATGTTTCTACTAATTTATGTGGTGCCAATGTTGCTGCAATAATATCTTTCACCAATGTTTGATCCAATATGGGTTGTTCCGTACGAAGTGAAAATCAAGCAATGAAAAAAAAATCAATTATATTCAAAGTTTTACAAACTGTCAACTAAAATCGTTTTAATCGCAAAGTACAAAAGTATTTATCTACTCACAGATATGTTACCAAAAGGACAGATGAGAAAGGATAATCTATATACAAAATTGTCAATTTATCGCACCAGTCACTATTCACTATATTTTTTATGCCACAATGGATCCTTCCAACCAGTGTTGCAAAACAACCCATGAACCAAATATTTTATGCTTCCAACCAGTTCAGAAAATTTTCCATAATAAACAAATTGCTGATTTAAACTTCTACAGCGACCACTACTAAAACGACGGTTTTTCTCCGTCATATGCGAAACATCAATGTAAAAATTGCTACTGATTCGTTTTTGTATATCGATCAGTAATCGGAAACACATTAACTCACACAAATTTACAGTTCCTGGCGGACGACAAAAGTATGTTTTCGCACGTACCAACAAACAAAAGGATAATAACTTAAAAGTTTATGCATGTAATATAAAATTATGATAAGAATATGTACAAGGACGTAACATGGGTACTACCTAAATTATTTATATCGGTGCAATATTTCAATTTTACACAATGCCAATATTGCAGCCCTATCAACCGTCAATATTTTTGCCAACATTTTATCAAGATCGGCACAATGCATTCTTTAAAGGAAGAATTACTGCATATGGTTGATATTTTTCCAAAAGTTTCGATTCGACACTGTAAAGATTTAATTAAAAAATGGTGAGATAGGGAAGTAGTGTTTGATGAAGGCAATATAGCTCAATAATTATTAATTTAAATGAGGACAGTAGTAATTCCTATTGATTAATACCTTGTTTAGCATCTTTGTAAATTTAAAATAAGAGCAACAATTGTTGCAGGAATATATTCGTGTCAAATAAAACAAACAAAAACCCAATTGCCTTAAGTATAGGGTTACGTTTGGTGGACATTATTTGAAATTGTAGAAATATAAACTTTATTATAACAATACTCATAAATAAATAAATTTTGTTACATGGCGTTTACAGCGGCAATGTTATTCTTTTAGGGAATCCACTGTCTTGAGCTAAGCTTTTTGATATAATTTGTCATACCAAAGCTAGCCTAAAGATAATTTGTGTGATACTACGAATGCTCAGCTTGTCAGTGCTCTACTTGTTCGTAGGTAAAGTTTCATTCTGTATAAATTAAAATGTTAAGTGTGTAGGTTGTAAGTGTTGTAAATTGTAGTGTCGGTATAGTAGTTTCAAGATCTGGTGGCGGTTGACCTTCATCTAGATGCGCGGCGGGTTTTAAAATAAGCATACTTTCCGAATACGTAGAACCGAATTAAATTTTCTGCGCATGGAGGGGCAACCGCCAGGAGATCTGAAAACTATTATACTTACCTAAAGAACAATGGGAACAATACAGTAAGATTCACAAATTTTTTTAGAGAAGGTATCATTTGGAAAATTGACATTTTGGAGAATCAAGAAATTACGGGCAAGTTTTTTCTAATGTTTTCTACCCATTTTAAATATATACAGGTTATTCAGGTCCTGTTTTTCAAAACCTACACTGACCTGTAATTCAACAATTAAAAGGATTCACAAAACCGATAACCAAATGAAGCACTTTGCGGCGAAATGATCAGCTCGCTAACCTGCGCTCACATTGTAATATGTTACATTACAGTAATTTGTTACAAGGTATTGGTAGTATTGCGTTTATATTATAATAACGTTGTAACAAGTAAGACTTCGTTTTATATTTTAAAGTGTAACTTCTGCTGTTGTTCGAAACATCTGCCCTACTACTGGCATGACCATATTCATATCCCTAGGCCTAAACCATTCAATAAAAATAAATGATTAAAATTCAATTACATAGTTAGAATTTCATATCCTTCAAACATTAACGTACAAGTGATGGAACATAACCTCATTCAAATTACTTTATCGACTTGGCAACATTGCAGAATATGACTGCATACATTTCGATGCTTTCATCTACTTTTAGGATTACTTTATCTCATTCGCCCACTGTTATTTTATATTGTAATAAATTATTAGTAACTACTACATAATGATATTTAAAATAGCTCTAAAATTTAATAGTCATAAATTTAGCTGTTGAAAAAAATATAAGTACTTGACTTTGAAAAATTGCAGTAGGCGAATGAGATACGAAAGAAATGTAAGCAGTGATTTAAAATGTCGGCCGAACCTCTAAAAATCATAACATAAAAAATAATTTATTTGTCTTCAATAATTCAACAGTAACGGCCTTAAAGAACGCCTGCAAATCGGTTTTTTTGTATAAAATGCCAAAAAACTATGTCACATGACTTGACAATACGATTTAAAATAGAATTAAGATATGAAATCAAAATAGAGTTATTCCGGATTAAATTGCCGGACACGAGTTCCTGTACTCTTCAGTAGTTGTTGCCCTTTAAATTTAATGCTTTGAAATAGTAGGTTACTGTTATTCTTTATATGTAATAAACCGAACCTATTTGCTTCTATGATGGTTCAATGAACGCTTTGATTGTAAAACATTTAAGAAACAATAAGCAATAAAATGTAATTTCATAGTACATACTATTAAAAATAGTTAAATTAAACATTAAATTTATAAATAAAATTATTTTTTACACGATCAAGCGTAAAATTGAGTTTTTTAACCCCATTTTTGGGCGTAAAGTAGAACATTTTGCCCGCGGGCTTAAAAGTGTTACTTTTGCGACCGTAGGCTTTTGGTTTTTAAATCGTTAAAATTGATCTAATGTATTGTTGGATGCAACCAAATCGCAATTATTGGTGTATATTGTATTGACTATTCTGTATTCAACTTTAACAATATTGTAATGATTGATACGCTTGTTAAAAAAACTGTATTCTGTAAACGTTTATGTGCAATTCGCACTTCACACTTCACAGTGCTTCTATTTCACTGCATGAATGCAGCCATCCCTTCTTAAAACTTTAGTAGTGTAATCTCCTTAACCTAACCTTAATCATTTTTCTTCTATTTTTCCCTTCCTTTATTTTCTATTTGCTTATTTTAGTCCTGTTATCGCTTGTTCTCTATGATTTTGCATTCCGTTTTATTATTTCCATCGTAATCCTACTCCTGTATGACAAAACAGTTTTTATAAGGCTAAACGCATTTCGAAATCTTTGTTTCGGGTAAGCATAAAATAAGTGTGTAATTTATTATTAATACTCTGCTTGTATTTTAGATTAACAACATGTGGAATGCAATTCAAATAAGGTCGTTTATTTCCAAAACATAGGCCAGACTAGACCTTCACAATCATTAAAACAGACCCTAAATTGTCAATGTCGTCAATGGATAGCTGCGACAATTCCTCTCTGCCGCAAGTCCCAGCAATTCCAATGATTGAAGCCACCTAATTTTTTATATTATGTTAGGTATAATATTATTAATGAAAACAATTTACTTACTTTCATCATTAAAAATCGGAGATTCTATAATAAATTTTAAAATTCGTCCCCTTGTTAAAATTTTTAATTTTTAGGTTTGTATCCGTCCCAATTTCCTTTAGGAATACAGTTACTTTTTGAAATTGCTTATTTCTAGATTTTCATTAATTGAGATAGCGGCCTTCAACATTGAATAAATCGACCAAGGTGTTGATGATTTAAATACTTCTGACTTCTCAAATAAATATGCTAGAAGCACATTTTTTGATGTTTTTGCCTTTTTTCCGAGACACCACTTAATATAATCATCGTAAGTTTTTTTAGAAATTTTCAGCGATTTTTGACCTCCTCAAAGGACTAGCGACCACTTCTGATGGCGTACAAGATATCGAAAAATCTTCCATGTTTTTGTTAAATAATAATTTGATGCTTGCAATTTTACAATATGACAGTCACTGTGAGTGACAAATGAAAAATTATGTAAGGCACCTATGATGGTAATAATACAGTAGATTAACGCAATTTGTAAATGTTTTTACTTTTTTGTATACGAAAATAATGAAACGTGTAAAAATTATGTATGCAGCTCGGTCGTAAAGCTCGCTCGGGCACAACGTACATTCCTCTGGACCTAAAACAGCTACTTTACGCCCTTGCTACATAAATAACTATTAGTCACGGTCTTGAAAGTATTGGTGTCTGATTTACATCGCATTTTGTCAACGAAAAAAGTTGCCAAAAGAAAATTCTGGAAATTACTTTCAGGTTTTTAAGGTGACCGCTAAAGAGGGTAACCGTTACCTTGCATTAAAAAATGTTGTTTTCGGAAAATCGTCTTATTGAAATAAAAACATTTTTGCCATATCTCAAAAAATGTAGAGTAGAGGATGTCCAACGGTTTGTAAATAAATATCTGTGACTTTAGAACGGCTGAACGTGTATCGTTGATATTGATATTAGTTTTTTTTTAATACAAAGATAGCAAAATGATGTCCAACAAACTAATGTAAACCTGGTTTCGAAATCTATTTCCTAACTTTAGTTTCAGTTGCTCATAAAAATAATATCTTATTATAAATATTAAATTTGAAAAATCGATTAATTAGTGTGTAATAATGCCAGTGTCGTAGTAAAAATCGTATGTTATTCCTCAACTTTCCCGAAATTAGTTACGGTTTTTTGGTTTTTATACTATTTCCGGAAAAATATGTTTAAAACCCACCTAAAATCTAGTTCTTCCAACAAAAAACTTGGAAATTTCAAAACCCATGGAACTAGTTACAATGGAACTAGTTACAAACTAATTATAGTAATTAATAAATTAATTATGTAAAAAAAGTTGAATAACATTTATAAACTAAACTCGTTCAAATTATAAAAAACTAAACCATAATTTATGCGAATATTAACATTTAAAAAAACGTATGTAATTTGATTAGTGTCATATTATACTGCACTTAATGTATAACTGTATTCTTAAATTCTTAGGTGTTAAATTACAGCTTTTAAAAGGTAACGTTCTTGTTAGCAAACCACTTCGTTTAATTATTTCTTGTTGTTTAGAAAAAAAACAGTTACTTTGTTTTGCAAATTGACCTTTACTATTGTGATTGCAATTTTAATTTAAGCAACATCTTTGGTTTTATGGGTAACGTTGCATACATGTTTTAGAATAGTATTACCTGTTGCACCTGTTTATTGTTTTAAACAGTTTTTCTTCCTCATTACGTTGCGTGAAGGTCGCGATTGCAGTTTTTATGGATGTTTTAACCTACTTTATGTTGCTTAGTAAAACAAATGCATACATTGTCAAAGAAAAAAAAGAAAGAGTGACCCCTTAATGCCCTTTCTTTTTGATAAATTAAATTTAATAGAAAATAGGTGGGAGGTCCGGATCCTGATTAAAAAATATTACTTATACACATATGTTTTCAAATAAAAGTTGTTAGTGCAATGACACACATCTTTTGTTTCAACAATTTTTGATTCCATGCTCAATTACAACGTGATCTCACGTGATTTTTATTTAACCTTATCTTAAAAGAGCAATAATTACACAAAAACTTATAGATGAAATATTATTGAATATTTTATTTTCTACAACTTTATCTTAACTTTTTTTCTAAAACGCAATTTTCTGTTTATTGTTTGTGAAGCAAAATTTTCTAAGTGAATTTCAGTCTTAAACCATTTTCAAGGGAACAAGGGATTTTTGCGTATTTTCTATATAAAGTAACAATTTACAAACGGAAGCAGAAAAGAGATTTTTTGTATTTAATTAAATAGCGCCAACAGATTAAATAAAAAATGTACAAATTCCATAACAGCATTCTAATGTTGGGTTACAACACCGTCAATTCTTTAAGTTTTTGTTTTGGCACTTACTTTTGAAAATCGACATTTCAAAAGTTGTTGTTTAAAATTAGTTTTGTGATACAATCCAGTTTTAGAACACACAATCAGTTTTACGAATCGTTCAATGAAAGCACAGACAAATTCACAATTATAAAACTCCTATTAGTTATAATTGTCTTGATATAAATTATTGAGGCAAATAAACAATACATGTTATTAAATAAATTTTACATGGGTGCTAAAACCCTTTGAAATATTTTACGACAATGTACATTTTAATTAATTTTGGAAACAGCTTAAATATGAAACCAAAAAAGTATTAATAATATTGATTTATGTACATGTATAAATATCTTACTACCTACCTATCATGTAAATACTTTTTCTAAATAATTTAAAATTTATTTCTTTTCAATTTTACGTTCGTCTTTAATTTGCTCAGATAATAACTTACATGCAAATGAATTTAATTACTTTTAATACGGACTATTATAAAAAGACATGTACTTACACGCAATGCTCACACATACTACTAGCGTGAAAGAAAATATACATTACAATATAAATAATAAGGTACAAAAAATACTATATTTACGTTTTCAATAAATATTTACAACAGACATTTATTTACTTAATTAAAAATCCAGACGAAACAAAATATTCATATCGTGTAAACAGTGCGTGACAAATAAATGTACAGCTTAAGGGTCATTGCAAAACTTGATCTAAATTTATAGAATACAGTCATGAAGTAATTAATAAAGTAAATGAGTTATTCTCTCAATTATACTGAAGTATATATTTTTTTCAAATGCATAACATTTCCGTGCATGGGGTAACTAAAACATACAAAACAAGTCATTAAGGAATTGAAAAGTGCTTCAGTGATTTAATGTGACCAGTGATATCCGCTAATTTATGATTACAAGATGTTACTTACATAGCATTCACAAGTGACGAAGAATTTTATCCACGAAAAAGTTTGCTGCCCGAGCTAAAGGCGAGTGCTTCTAATCATTTGAGTGGATAAAAATCTTTACTTGCGAGTATAATACTGTACTTTATCTACGATAATGCACACAAATTAGAATAAAACTAATTCTTAGTTCGATATATTTTTAATTTTTAACATGAAACATTATGGATTGAAAGTAAATTAAATTTGATACAATGAAATAGTTAATCGAAATTTCATTGGTTGAATTTGAAAGTTTCGCCAATGAAATTCTGAATTAATTAACTAATTGAAATTAAATTGAACCGACTTTCTATACCAACTGATCGAAGAAACTTGGCGCTAATCATCGTTTTAATTATAAATGTTAATCGTGAAGTTTGAACAATTACTAAAAGTTAAACGAGGGTCTTCGATAGAATTAATACAATTAGTTTTTCTTATAGTTACGGTACTGTTAACATTTGTAGTTGCGTATTCAAAATTATTTACAGATGTGCTAGTAGTGGCTCTGTTAATTTATTTTAAAATCGTATCCCCTATTCGAAGATTACTATTTAAGTTGTTGTCGATGTACCCTTCTCTTACACTTGTCAATCTCCACGTTCCATGGCGTTTAAGAGTGGTGATGTCGCCACCTCCATCAATCAAAAGTGTGACAGATGATCATTGTAGGCAATGTCCTGTATATAATTGCCGATTTTCAAGTTGTTAATGCCTATTTATTGCATCACAAAATAACTTAAGGAGGTTGTATACTTTTATGCTCTCCACTTTAAAAAGGCTTCATAAACACACTCATATTTTCGCCGAGATTTTTGTGGTAGATTGCGAATGCCAATTGAAGTACAAGATATTTTATTTCCGACACCTTAACGTTATAGTTACAAAAAAATTAAAAATATTTATGTTTTAGTCAGCGATATTTTGCTTACGAGTATATTCTGTAAATGTTCGTTCGTGAAGGATACGTTGCGTACCAATTCTTGTTTTGATAATCATATTTTAGTAGAACAGAGAAAATGAGTAATGGTGTCAGCTCACCTATTGAAAGGCGGATCTGCGCTAAAACCGCCCGATAACATTATACAATTTCTTTAAAAGAAACGTTTTTTTTCAATTTTCAAATACAATTCCGATTCCGGATAACTTTTTCAAAATAAGAATGCAAAAAAAATCAACAAAAGGTGCAGCTAAGATCTTAAGCTACAACTTTCATTTGAACAATTTTGAATATTTTCATTTGTTACAAAGGTAAAGATTTTTAATAGATCTGATTGTACAGGTGCAGTGAAGGTCCTTTTGCACGGACATTATTTTAACGAAACTCTTTAAAAAATGAAGAAACATTTTTTAAATTATAACTAATATAATCTTAAGTAATACATATATGGTGATTATATGAGATCACATTTTTAAAATAATTTGGATTGTACAGGGTGCTCCAGAAACACGTACCATATCAAAGTTGGGTTATTTTAAAAGAACATTCTGTATTTTTACAGACTACTTACTTCTGTTTCTGAGAAAAATCGATTATACCTGATCTGCAGACCCTCCAAAAAATACGACAACTTTAAGATAAGTAAGAACAAACAACTTTGACTTACACCACCTTACAAGAAGTTTTCAACATCCTCTTTGCAATATTTACCATTATAATATAATATACAGGGTGTTTTTAGTACTACCGCATAAGATTAACGTGTTTAAACTTAATAAATTACTTGCTTAACTTAAATGGAACACCCTGCACCTCTGTACTGTGTTGGAAACTGGAACTAATTACATTTGAGTCGGTATATATTATTATATTATATGTATTATTCTATTAAGTAAGCACCTAAAAATAATGTTTCAATAACATTAACGGTTAACGTTTGTCAACATTCTTGGGGTGGTCGTAGATAAAGTGTATACATGTCTCGAATTGTAAAACAATTACGTAATCCTGTGAGTACTCTCACAGTAGTACGTAATATGCTTCTTACAATTTTCGTTACATAATATACCATTAAAAAGCTCATATTTCCTGAAATTCAGGTTCATTTTACCCCTTCCACGTTTTACAATGACGTTATCTATACTTTTTTTCATTGGCACTATCTAATGGTTTTGGGTAGACCTAAGCATTCTGAGTTTTTCATTTTTGTCATTGACATTGGCCGTTCCCGAATTATTAATTTTAAAACAAAAACAAAAACTAGAGATTTTTTTTTTTTTGAAACAAGAAATTAAAAATTTTTGTGTCACTTTATCAGTTGATAACGATCATTTGTTTTAACTTTACCTTGAAGAAGATGGTTCGTTATTTGTAGTAAATAATCGTTACCGACTGACAAAATGGCTTACAGAAAATTGTTATCACTTGTTTCAAAAAATACTTGTAAAATATTTCTAGTTTTGTTTTATCTTTTATGTCAAAAGTGACACGTGTGTGAACCCAAAACTACAAAAGATTTAGGTAGAGCCATTTAAAAAAAATTATCAATTACGTCATTGCCAAAAGTGTAAAGGGTAAACAAATTATTTGAACTTCAAGAATTATGCGCTTTAAAAACACAAAATTGACCTGTCCGAGGGTTTCTGTCGTAAACGATCTGGAACTTATACATATCAATTATTCTACACTAAACGTTTCCACTGTATTTATATGTCATACACAGCGGCGCGTATGCTCTAGGCATTCTTACCTCACCATTCACTGCTCTATTATAAATACAGGTAACATTGGTTACGTTCTTACTATAATTATGTAACCGCTACTAGAAATATTTCTTTATGTGTTCGCCAATTTTCAAAAGTTCTTGTTTAGCCTGAAAAAAAATATTTTAATTTTATTAAAATAAGACGCGTTTTTTACCTGTGCATAAAATAATACACTATTTAAATTTACTAATGAAGATTTGTAAAATAAAACAATAATTCCAAAATATAGATTTTGAAGTAGGTAGGTTTCTGTTGAATTTTTATAGAGATATTTGAAATATTATAGAAATTATACTATTTTAAAATTCAAATTTTACGTTTCAATTAAACCCATTTAGACGGTACAATTTTGGGAGAAAAAAGAATGCAATTTATTGCATCGTGTAAATTAAATCTTGTACAAGAAAATACAAAAAATAGGACAGGTTCTAATTTTTACATTTTGCATTCAATTTTCTTTCTACAACAAAATTGTACCACAGTAGTTAAGTAATTAAAAATTCTAAATTGAAAGGTTGACATTTTCTCCCATTGCAAAAGAGTCCGGTTTCGTCTTAATAAGATGAAAAAGTAGGTATTATAAAAAAGTTTGCAAAAGAAATAGTTATTTAATTAATTACTAAAATAATTATGAGCAAAATTTGCAGAAATAATAAACGTACAAAGACTAATTTCAAAGTTAATTTTAACTATGAAAAATACTTCAAATATTTTAAAAATTTTATTCACTAAAAATTTAAGATTTCTATAATGTATAATGTTGATTTAGTAATTATCTGTACTACATTTATATATGATATTGGTAATGAAAGAGTGAATGTTTGAAATATTGGGAGAACTGTAAGGCGATGCGCATGCGCAGTAATCAAAAAGACTTTTGAAAATCCGCTGTATTTATGTTACAAATTGAGATATTAACAAAATTTTCAAACAAAATTTGTAAATAAGGTCTTAAACTACAACTTTTTTTCAATTTTTGTATTTAAAGAAGTTTAAATTTAAACAATTAAAATTATTAAAAATTTGCAATTTTTTTTAATCACATCACTTGGAGAAAGTTTTTGTAATCTGATAGAATACGTATTTAACTACCTAATTTCCGAATTTTATAGATTCCTTAATTTTGTTCAACCCAAATGTGTACATTGATTGGGGTACAACTATCAACACATTGAATCAAATTTAATATTAGTATCTTTATGTTTAGTTTGACTTGATCGATCGCATTGATCGATTCATGTGATAAATTTCACATCAAACTCACAAACAAATTGCAAACGTTAACAAGTGATTGCTAAATTTAGAGAATTGGTATTGTTGAAATAACCGTTTAATGAACAATAGAAGACCCCACTAGATTAGATTGCTATGTTGATGTTACATGTTACATTGTCATGACTGGCGTTTGGACCGGTCCATTACGAGGATGTATTGATATCTAGTTAGCCTAGACCAGTTCCTTGCATAAACAAAATATTGCGTTACCATAGCAACGAACAATAACTTATTAGAATTGTCAGTGTAAAGTTTGACGTCAAAAAAGTAAACCAGAGTCACGCAATAAATTAAATGAAAAAAGATGTCCACCGAAATTGTGAAAATCGAAAAATTGAGTATCGAGCCATCATCATACCTGCATTTAAAAGGGTTAAGCAGATTTACGAAGATATGCTTAATACCCTTGGTGATCAATGTCCTTCGTATGCGACCGTCAAAAATTGGAATGCAAGCTTCAAAAGAGGTAAATTTTCCATTGAAGATGATGACCGATTGGGAAGGCCAGTTTCTGTGTCAGTCCCCGAAAATATCGATGCAGTTCATGACATGATTTTATCAGACCGTCGAATTGGGCTAAAACGGATATCTGAAGCACTGAATATTTCATACGAACGCGTTCATCATATGGTTCACGTCAATTTGGACATGAGAAAAATTGCTGCAAAATGGATCCCCAAATGTTTGAATGTTGACCAAAAGCGTGCAAGGGTAGAAGCATCGCGTTCGATC
>JALBCR010004758.1:0-35000 GCA_030710515.1 Abscondita cerata | reverse complement strand
CTGACTCATAGTGGGTTTTAAAGACTACGTTTTAAAATTGTTTTGAGATATACAGTGCGTCCATGTGCAGGGTGTTATGTTTTTTTTTAATGGAACATGGTGTATTTTATGACATATTTAAATTCTAAATAAAATTTAATAGTCTTCCAACGACTATAAGGGTTCTCTATACTTATCTTTGGTAGTTTTTGAAATATAAAGTTGTTTTTATTTCGAACATTACGTACTTATATAGTAGGTATTAGATGCTCAATTTTTTTATCATAATCACTTGGTTACGACTGACAATCTGAAATTTAACAACAATTGCTAAGAGTGTTTTATTAATTCTTAACAAAACACTCTTAACAATTGTTACAACGATGACACAATTTAAGTTAAATTTCAGTCATAAAAACTCAATGTTCCATTTAAAAATAACATAACTTTGATATGTACACTCTGTATATCTCAAAATAATTTTTTAAAAAACTCTCTATAAATCAGATAAAACAGGTTTTAAATAAATTTATACTAGTACATATATGAAATGGAAAATACACGGAGAATGGATCCAAATTTCTTCTCAATATTAATACTATTCGATATATCGACCGACGCGTATAAACTGTACCACCCTGTATGTTGGCATGCAATTTAATTACGAATAACTAATTTAAATAGTTTATATTTATTTACATGTATTAGTTAATTGTGGTAGAAGAAATTTAAATTCCATAAGCGCAATATAAAATGTCATTAGAAAGAAAAGAGACGTTGCGTGGTGGTCTGTTTTGAACACATTGCGTGTAGGTAGTAAATAAAGTTTTTCGGGTTATTTTTTGTAGAATCATTACTTAATACTGTTAGTGTCAGTTTAGTAGAGCATTACTTAGATAATTATATTATTGGACTATCTTGTGTTTCAAATAAGAATTTTTTTCTAGACACAATGCTTCCTAGAATTTCATCAAGCAAAGTTGCAAACACTATATACCTATACTTCTAAAGCAGATACTCTTATTAATAAAATACGCTACGCGTTGTTAATTAATTCGTCATGTAAAGTTTTGGCAGATTAGTGATTTTACACGTAAGATTTGAAATTATGCAACGATTTCAAAATTTTTAACACCAAATTTTATCCAGTCAGTCATCGGTCCTCACGTGAATATTTAATAACTACTAGTCCGATTTTTACTTTTTTTTGTAATGGTCTTAACGGTATTAGATTTCAAGCGTATTCGGCCATACTAAAATATCACTGTAGAGAAAAAGTAATTTAAAAATATTTTCAAAAATATATACATTAAGTTATACACGCTTATTTTCAGTTTAACAAACTTTTTTGCCCGATAGGTGTAATTAATTACTGAAATACGATAATCGCTCGACTTTTACTTAATAATATTAATTATACAACAACAAACAAAAATTATAGTGAATTACATTTCCTAAAACTTTTGTTTACATTTTTTTTCTAAAATTTAATTCCTTTGAGTTCACTTATTGACTATGCTACATGAACGTAAAGGCGGCATCTAAAAAACGACTTTCACGATTTTCATACAACTCAGCAGTTTGAGATTTTATAATCCTGCAGATTTGAGTAGATTTTGAAAAAAATCGGTCACTCCCAAAGGCAACTCTAAAGATGAATATTGTACGATTTTTTTATAAAGGTTATTTTTAATTTAGGTTTACCAAGTATTCTATTAATGTAGTAAATTGCCGAAATACGATAATTAGTTGACCTTATAACTGTTATCTTCAATTATATTAATTATGCAACAATTATAAAGTAAAAGTCGTTGTAAAAACATTTTGTACAACTTCGATTGCTACTTTTTTTTCTAAAACGTGTGGAGATTTGCGGCATATTACTTGTTTCCTACACCGAAAAAATAAATTATTTTTTTTTAGTTTTGTAGTGTTCAGTTAGTATACAGGGTGTTTCCTAAGTAATCTAAAATATTATATGGGGCGCTTCGTCACTCAATTTTAAGACGAAAAGTTCATATAAACATGTGTGATAAGTCTTGTCGTTAATGAGATACAGGGTGTTTTTTATTATTTTATTATGTAGCTTAGTAAACGTATCTGAACATGGTAAACGATTATTAGGATAACGCTGGGCATACATACGTCTAGCCTCTAAGGCATTACCATTCGCTAATCCATACAAAAAGTGCATATTAGCCATTTCGGCATTAGTAAACACAGGCATCGTTGTTAACTTAACACAAAAGATCGTATTATTAACAATTTATTGTTCGTTGTTTGCGTTAGTTTTTAGGTTTGACACAGTTGTCAACGTTATTCCAAAGGCCACTTAGAATAAGCATGTTTTTCGAAAACCAGTAGCGTCACCAGGAAAAATTAATTTCAAATACAATCAGAGCTGATTTATTATAAACAATTTAACACCCTGTATCTCATTAACGACAAGACTTATCACACATGTTTATATGAACTTTTCGTCTTAAAATTGAGTAACGAAACGCCCCATATAATATTTTAGATTACTTAGGAAACACCCTGTATAGTAAATATTACAAATATAATTGTACAGCAAAAAACACGACAAGACATATATACTACCATTATAAAATTGTTAATAGTTAGCTGTAATGTTTACCATTACAAGTGATTGTTTATACTATACCATACATCGAAACATTACGAAGAGTTGAAGTTTACCATTACAGTGCATATTGCTGGTTTTACCACTACATTGGTAAATTGTATAATATGGCTTGGTGTATTCGTACAGAGTCAGCTGAACTTCAGAACGCAATTCGTATTCGGCGAATTTTTGTTGTCCAGTCGAGAACAATAAATTGTTTTATTCAGTTTAGATACAACAAGAAACCATGGAGCACTGTCTTAAAATATTGAGAGACCTCTACAAAAACTCGAAGATGCGCTTTTTAAAGGAAGAAACGACAATCCATGTGTATCTTAAGCAATCTCCCGTGTTAACACAACCTCTTGGATATAACTTAGTAAGTTTTTTACATCTTCTGGTTAATCAAAAATTAACTCTGACTTTATGTCTTACCCCTTTATAGGTATTAACAGATTTTAAAGTTTTGTACCCAGGAACAGAAGATAGTCTTTTTCACAAGGGACCTGTATGGTCTAATACTCTAATGGAATATTGAAACTTGCAGAATAAAACAAAAAACCATGTTATTGAAACTCTTTTCAAAAATATTTAGCAAATCCGCCGTATAAGATTTTCAGACATAGAAGAAAACGTTGCGTTCTTAACATTTCCTTTATTGTGTCCATCAATATATCATAGCAAAAGGAAACTGAATACTGCCAAATTCTCCAGACTGGAAGCCCAACAGTTTTTCATAACCCATGTTGAGGTAAAATAAGTAGACATATGTAGGTGTTCTGGTTATCAACTGATACATGTTATATATTATTTTAGGCAGAAGAAAATCTCCATTGTGAACTAGAACGAAAAGAGAAGTTAATTGCAGTTAGTAAGAAGACAGAGCAGCCTGGAATTCTGCTTGTAAGAAAACTAGAGCACCTGAGATGTTTGGTAAAAATTAATGAGCACCTTTACGAAGACCCCTATAAAAGGTTTAGATTTATGTTTTAAATGTTTATATGTTTTTAACACCGAGTATCCTATTGAAAACCAACCTATGCAAAAGATATTCCAATCAACTTCAGTGTTTAAGACAAACATATTAAAAGTAATTACGATGAACCCAAAATTTGTGCAGCGAGCACTTGTCGTGAGCAAAATTTATTTAATGAAGTTCATATACATAATGCGCAAACTCTAACCTCTCAGGTCACTCGGCAAAAGATTCCTTTATCAGTAATCAGCACGGATCAACTTTTAAAGAATCATTTAAATTTGGTTAACCAACTACTCAATTCAAAATATGTACCAAAAAATACATTTTTACTCTCCTTAAAACGATACATATTCATCTAGATTTAAATTTGGAAGCAATTCGTGAAAGAGTGAATCAAAATTTAATTGCTCTAGAATTTTGAATTAACAAAATAAACGACATATTCAATAAAGTTAAAGATATTTCAACGAAGTATATACCTCAGAACATAATGTTTAAAACTTTTTCGTGAATTAAAGGTTTATGTAGAACCAGCAGACGTTGTTATTGGTTCTCGATACGTTAGAACAAAAGACATCGTTTAATGATAAACTGCTATTACCGATTTTCCTGTACTTCGATGATTTTGAGAGCGGTAACCGGTTAGGATCACATTCTGGAATTAATAAAATTGGCGCTTTATATTACTCCATTCCATGCCTACCTATTGAAATTTAATTGAGAAACTAGAATAGTATATTCTGTAACAAGTTTGAAATATGGCATATTCCACACGAGTGGAATGTTTGTCACACAAGCCGAAGGCGAGTGTGACGGTTCCATGAGTGCGGAATACCCATTCCACACGTGTTGCAGACTATACTTTTTCTACGACAGAGAAAGTGTGTATTATATTAATAAAAGAAATGTTAAACAATTTACAAAAGTGATAGTTTTGTTTTCTATTGCAAGTTGGTACCATTTATTTATAGTGGTAGTTGAAATTTAGGTTAAGGTTAGAAAAAAACAATGCCTTTTATTTGCGATTTATTAATTAACAATAACACAACTAATAGTGTTCAGTAGCTTTAGTTTTTTAGTTATTATTTTATTACGAACGTTTATTAAATAAATTGTGTATGAAGTTAATGTTGGCAGCTTTCGGCACTATACTGTGCTTTTGGTAAGTATATGATTAAAAAGTTATTGCATATTATTCGACTTTAATCTAATTCCAGATAATTGATGCGATAAATAAGATGGTAAATAATTGAATTGGTTTCTCTAGAAGCATTGTACCCTAGAGAAATAAAAAGTGTGGTATCTGATCACATTTCCGTGAGATGCATTGACAGATATGAAACATTGTCTCATACATTGTGTGTTTCTAATAATTTATATGTATTTAAACAAATACTTGAAGAGATGCGCAATTTATCATAATGTGCAAAGTAAATGCTTGCTTTACTTGCACGATTGAATAAGCGTTCGATAAAGTCGATAACTTTCTTTTTAAGATTTAATTATAAAGAAACCAACTCCTTGACAGAAATCTTCATTAACAAATTGTAAACCACATTAGTTCATTAGAAAAGAATAAATTTATTTGAAAGCTGTACAAAACTTTGTATGTCAGTGTGTTTCTTTAAATAAAATAACATATATCTAACAAAAAATGGAATTCTAAAAAATAACTCTGTGATACATATCTGATGGCCGATTGCACCAACACGACTTAAACTTAAGCAATGCTTTTAAAAAAATCGTTGTTATGGTTTTAACAATAATTTATCTAAGTTCTTAAGCACAGCTTAAGTTTAAGTTGTGTCGGTGCAACCGGCCATAAGTTATGCATTAACATTTTAATAAATCGAAAGAAAAGATAAGTACACAACTTTCTTTATTCCATAAAGTGAAGATAATGGGTGCATGCTCAAAGGCAACCACTTAGTTTTCATATAGGAATAGAGGCCAAATTTTTCAACTTGAACAGTGACCCTCCAGAGGCTAGTTATGTTGCTGCCAGCTTTGAATGTTGTGCAACTATAGATAAATCTCACATGCATAGTGAAGTTTGTTTAAAATTGTTACCTCTGCTAATGAGTGTAAAGTTTCTGGGCTTATTTCGTTATTCATCATTTACGACAAATTGTCTTTTGCAGATTTCTTAATACTAGCTTTGTTTTGATGGAGTTACCTATTCCTACCAAAGCCTTATAAAGAATATCTTGGGGTATAACGATACCTTGTGGTGCAGTTTCTTTAATGTTGAGTTTATATCACTTTAAAATTTATACCTGTTGGAGATAAGTTATAAATGAGTAATGTACTTAATTAAACATTACCACACTTGTCGCTAATTGTAGAACAGTCACATTTAGATGCTACCGTAACTCCAATATCTACAGCCCTTGTTTATAAGAATAATTTTTGACTGGTGGATTTTGTCTTAATAAGCAAAGCCAATTTAGGTTCTTAATGACTTATCTAAGAAAATCATTTTTATTTTTAACCATAACATAAGCAATAAGGTTAAACTTTTCGACTTACGAATGATAGCGAAGTCATAAATGTTACAGGTTTATTGTTCATAGTTGTGGTTAGTTTTTAACGTCTATCATATGGGACCGTATTCATTCACAGTATATAGATTTCGATACTTTCATCATTGAATGAAGAACTGGCAATGACTAAAATAATTTGTGTAATTTTATAGGAATAATAAACTATGAACAATGTATTTTTTAATTGATTCGAATCACCCTTGTATATGGTACCAGCCACACAATAATTTTAAACAACAATATATTTGGAGGTTAAATTTTGAAAGTTAATTTTTCGTTTATAAGCTCTAAACATGAATTATAGTAAAACTTAAAAATTAAATTATGTTATTTATAACCGGTTTTACTTCAATCGAGTATCGTCAATTAATTATTTTGTGCTCATTCCATAACTAGAGCGAGAATATTCTCGCACGGTGCTGTAGAATGTAACTATTCTGCATTTAAAAATTGATCCAGAATGTTACTATTCTAGAATCGGAGTAGAAAAAGTAAATTTTAATCAATGCTTTTAAAAGTGACCTACGAAAATATTTTAGCAATCGACAAACTTTTCGGATTATCATCGAAGAACTAAAGTAGTTGAGTACATATAGAACAAAGGTAAAGGAGGAAAAAGGTCATATAGAAAAAATATACTTTCAACTAGCTTGAATCTTAGGTGACAATCTTGGGCAGAACCAACTTTTAGGATTTGTTGAAAATTTCTCCGCAAACTATTGCTGTAGGGTATATAAAACACTAAAAATAACTCGAAAGATACTTTGGGAAGAAAATGAATGCTATCTGAGAACCATTGAAGATTATAATCGGGATAGTGAGTTTTTACAGAATGTAACACATACAGGAGTAAAAGAAGTGTGTGTATGGAATGGCGTAGATAACTATCATGTTACTGAAACTGTCTCTTGCGACTATATGCACGATTTCCTTGAAGGTTTCTGTAAATACGATTTTATTTATACATTAAAACATTACATAATTAAATTGCAAATTTTTTCTATGAACACTTTTGATTATAAAGTTTCCCTTTTTCCAAGTAACACCGAATTTAACATACCTCCTGTAGTTCACCTTGATGATATTAAGAACTGGGAATTAAGACTCTCAGTATCAGAAATGATTTTCTCGTTCATTTTTTTTCTGTGTTGGTAGGAGATTTAATTCTTAAACGGGATTTGACATGGCAACTTTTCCTGCTTTTAAAGAAAATTACAGAAATCGTATCGGTTAAAAGGCTTCAAAGAGAATGGCTCTTATTTACTTCAGCAATATATAACTGAACATAGTAGGCTGTATATAATATTGACAAAAGCACCTTTACCTTACAATTTCATTTTTGACGCACTATCCTAGAATATTAAAAATCGGGACCAATAGGATTGCTTACAAGTTTAAGATTCGAGACTAAACATAAAATTGTTAAACATACAGCCAATAATAATTATTGTCAAAAATATATCTTGAAAACTTTGTCAAGAACGTTACAAATGCAGTATATTTCCACATTTTATAATCAGGATGTATTAGAAAATACTAACAGGCATGGCAGCTTAATTTTATTAAACCTGGACAAATGTGAACATTTAAGTAACATTTTGTCCTCTGTGAAAAAATATTACAAGGTACCGTGCTGGATGGAAACAAACGGGTAAAATATGAAAAAGGGAGTGTTATCGCTTTATATGACGAAGAACATATTTTTGAACTTGAGTTTGTGCTAATTGACAATATCCTAATGTGTGAAACCAAAATAACAATAATAATATTTAAACGCAATAATTTGGGTTTCAATATCCATTATGATGCGTTTGAAGTGAATGTCTCTCCAGAAATCTGTTCAGTGACCTTAGATGACATATATTATCATGGACATTGTATTATGTTTGAAAAGGAAGGTCACAAATTTGTTTAAATCATTTATTTAATAAACTTTTTCACAAACTTATTATTTCTTTTATTTTATTACCAAATCCTGCAATAGCTTATTATTACTGTGAATTAATACGTAACACTTTAAAACATTAAAACCTACTGGTAATATTTATTAATTATACTATTACATAATGCAAAAAAACTTCAGGTAATTTTGCCTTTGACATCCATTAAGGACAAATAATATTGAGTTTAATTTAACTTCATTTTGGCCATAAAATAAACTATACATGTAGTGTTAAAATTAATCTATACATCTTATAGTGCCGATTACATACAAATAAGGTAGTAGTTTTTACTGTAAAGGTGGCAACTATTTTGTAGTGGTAAATACAAATCATAAATAAGTTGGCGCCTATTTAACCACTACAATGGGTATTGGTTTACCTTTTTTTATTTCAGTGTATGTATAATTTAATTATGATTATAAAACGAATGCTTTCTTACATAAATGTTAGTTAATGTGAACAAATAACAAAAGGGCGAGTTTTATTGGTCTATTATATTGTTCGTAACCGTATAAATTCAAATTAGAAAATTAAATTCCATATACGATTATTAATTTTACGACCTATAATTTCCACGTTAAAATATTACCGTATTAATTATTTACAAGAATCCGATAATTACATGTTGTATCACAAGAAATCAAACACCTATTTATTCTACCATTAATAATCGCGTTTAAATCTGAACATTGAATGTACTAATTTTTTTAATTAAAATTTAGTTTAAAACGTATACGTAATTATAAGCCACGAGCAAACGCTTCGCGTATTTTTTATCCGTTTCGTTTGTTATTTACTATATATTATCAATGCTAACAAATAACTGTATTATTTTGCAGTTATAGAACGCATGTTCAACGCTTAAGAATCTAAATGTAAATCTTTGGAATTAAAAGTTTTAAGTAGCGAATTGAAATTCAATGAGAAATAAATGCAACATACCGCCGCATTATTTTCTTTCGTACAATTGCATCAACTTTTCCAACAATTGAGATTTGTCAACTTTGATATGTATACGATATCATGAAATTACATCAAATTATTCTTGTTGCTTGGTTTAAATTTAAAATTTTACATTTCCTGAGTTATTTATGTTGACATTAATTACATTAATTTACGAATTATTTTGCTTTTTACCGCTGTTCTCAAGTTTATTTTTAAGTACTTGTATTTGTCGTTGGAACAAAATGCTTTATGAATGTAATTTTTACTAGTTTTTCCTGATTTCGTAGCGTAACATGCGTGTTTTACTAAGTGTGTATACGTTGCAATTATAAGATTACATCGAATAAAAGGAAACTTCTGCAGTTGTAACCGCAGCACCACGAAAACAAAAATATGACTGTTTTTAAATAATAATTATGGTTAACATTCCCCAACATTATATTGTTTTTACACTTTCAGTTCATTTTCTATAAACGTAATGGCGGAAGTTTTGAGTTGAAAAATTAATCATTCTGAATTGGTAGAATCTTAAGGTGGAATTGCATTAGCATTTTTGCTTTTAGTACTTTTGCAAAACGCAGTAAAAGAATTTTATATTTGCTATTATCAGTAATTATATTATAGTCTTGATTATAGTACATGTTCAGTAATTTGTAGTGCACGGATTCCGTTTATTACTTGTTTACTTTATTCTACTTACATTAACTTTAAAATACAAAAAAATTAACCTTTATGTTTGCTTAATTTAGGTTATCTATATTATATTTTAATAAAAATATTATTATGGCATTTAATTCCAATAAGCGTTACATTATAACTCATAATTAATTATTAATGGCTGGTTTTAAAATAAAAAAAATAGTTTAGTTTTTTGTTGAAATTCTTGAACACTTAATCTTTTAAAAAGAATAATTTGTAGGGCATTAAATTAGTTATAGGTAAATAGTTTTCAGCTGTAATAATTCAAAAATATTAATAATAAATAAATCATAATGTGACATTTTGAAAGCACTTACTTGCTCGTTCCATACTTTGGAAGGTTTTAGCCAAAGTTTAAGGTTATTGTTAAAAATTATGAGTATTTGTCAAATGATAATAGTTATATGGACACTAAATAGTTTGTATTTTTTTAAATTGATCAACTTAACCTTAAAATTGAAGTTCTAAGTGCGCTTAAGCGTTTGACAAGTGTGATTTCATAATACGGCGCTTCGAAGCAAACATGATCCCCGGAAAATATGCCAACTAATTTTAAAATTGGTAGCGATAAAAATTTCGTCCAATAGCAACGACCGAGTATACTCAGCGTGAAAACAAGTTTTTGTCGAAGTTGCCGATTTCATTTGCATCTTTTTATTATTTTGCCTCAAGTTCATCTTTAAAAATCAGTCTTTCTTAAGACTCTTTATAAATAATTTCGAGACAAGGTACGTGTTTATAAATATTTTTGTAGTAAATGCAACTTTGTAACATAACCTTCAAAAATGTTAGTATTGTAATAAGGCATTCTCTTAATGTTTTGAATGGTTTTTATAAAATGTAATTAAAGTTTGATATTGTTGTAGCTGTTGTTTATCTTCATGGGTACTCCATCGAAGAGAACTGTGCATTCCGAGGCCAGGACCATCATTAGAAATGTTATCGAGTTCTTCGAGAAACAGAAGGCTGCCGGTGTGTACACTATTCCTTTGGAGAAGGCAAGTGAACTTGCAGCCGCGGCTACTGGTAAATCAATAGCATCTATAAAATGAATCCGGAAAGAAGGGATCACACAAAAAATTTAAATATCCCTCCAAAAAAAAAAATTTTATTTTCTCTTAAAATAACTCTGGACAATTGCGACTTAGGCATTTTAAAAAGGACCGTCCATGAAGTTTATACAGTTGATAAGATCGTTCCAACCATAAGAATTTTAGTTCATAAAATTAAAGATAAAATTAATTACACAGGTGGAAGTGACACCTTACAAAAATATTTGGTTTTAAATACAAAAAATGCCATGATAAAAAAATTATTAATGGAACGTGACGACATTATTGCTGGGCGTTCTCGTTATTTACGACAGTTACGACAAAACGATGCTTTGGGAGACGATAAGAAACCTGTAACATATTTGGATGGAACGTACATCCATCCCTCATATGGGGTAAGCAAGTGCTGGCAATCCGAAGATGAACCTGGAGTTTATCATACCGAGAGAGCTGGTCAGAGGTACAGTATTGTGCATGCAGGTGGCTCATATGGATTTATCGAGAATGGTCTGTTAGTATTCAAATCTAAATCAAAATCTGGGGACTATCATGATGACATGAATCACAATAATTTTATGCAATGGGTGGAAAAACAACTAATCCTAACTTAACCCCTAATGGTATTGTTATAATGGATAATGCACCTTATCATAGTGTACAAATAAATAAACCACCGACACAAGCAGTGCGCAAGAAAATATTAGACAATGGCTGGAAAATAATGGTGTGCAAACTACAAGTGATATGCGGAAAGCCGAATTAATGATCCTAGTTAAGAAATTTAATTATACAAAAACATATTATGTAGATGAACTTCTCAAACAACATGGTCACACCGTTGTTCGATTGCCACCTTATAATTGTGAACTTAATCCCATCGAGCTGATATGGAGCTTAGTAAAAACAAACATAAACGTTTACAGAGTAGTCGGGAAATAGAGGACATCGTAAAAGTGTATTTTCAGAAATTACTGCGGAGGATTGGAACAAACACTGTGAACATGTTAAGCATTTGGCAGAAGAAATGTGGCAACGTGATGGATTGCTTGAGTGAAGCAGTGGAAAAATTATTATTTACGGTAAACACTGGCTCATCTGACGATGAAACTATTTACAGTGAAAGTGAGTAATTACTGTATCGGTTTAATTTATTAAATTTCATTACAATTAATTTGTAAATAAGGTTTTTTAAAGTTATCTTTAAGCGTTAGATTTATTTATTTATTCGGATGGTACATTTTAAATATTGTATTGTGATGTAAGTGTTATGTATGGTGCCCCAGAAGATCAGATAAACCTGTACCGTGTGGTGACGAAACCGTGTGCAATTGTGGGTTGGTTCGTCTTGGCAAAGCAATTGCTTCAAAGTTTAGGAAAACCACTAAAACCTAAACATGACAACCCTTACCCACCTTAGTATTCATATGTAATAATATTAACCAAGTGTGTAAACATTATAGAAGTTAAATAAGAACTGTTGACATTTTCTTAGTTTATACTAATTCATACGTGTCAATGTTTACACGAGACATCGCAAGACATACATTTTACTTAAATAAGAACATAAAATATAACAACACAGCCATTGCATGACGACCCATAATAGAACCAAGCGCCAGTCACGACAATGACGGAAAAAAAGGTTAAATAAATAGCAAAACACTCTCATCTCCACAGTGTGTTTCCTGTAAAAGGAAAATATCGACCCTATTCCTGAAACAAAGATTAGACAAGAAATCTGATTTGTCCTTACGCAACCCTTGATGGGTTATTTGCAGAATATTTGTTGTGTGCCCTATATTAGGATGTGATTGGGTTTTGTGAAATTGCGTTGTACATTTTTCCTAATTATCCGGAAGGGTCTTGATGACCAGGTCCGGAAACCAAAGTGGTGATTCTGAGGAACAACATGTTTTTCTTGTTGACCATGGAGTACTGTAAGGTACTGATCACCTTCCATATTTTATATTTACACCAAAAACTCCTAAAAACACACACGAAAAAACTCTAACGAATATTGACGTACGTTTTGACGTTTATTTTTTTGTAGGTGATAAATGTATATACTTTAAGAAAATGTGTTAATTATTTTAATTTATTAGAATTGATAACCTCAAACTTGTAAATGTAGAAAATGTAGCACACAAAATTTTTTAATAAATTTCGAATTGTATTTAATCCATGTCTTTTGAAAAATATGTTTAAGGTGTTTTTTTGTGAAGTCGTTCGTAAACCTAAATTTATTTGAATTTCCCGCTGAAATAATTTTTGTTGTGAATGTCCAATCCAAATTACAGCGACCTCGGACACGCCCCTCCAGGGATCTTGTTTGCTTCGGTTAACTATCCACTTCAGCAAAATGTCATCGCATAGAAAAGGCGTATATACAGGGTGATTCAGGTTTTACTAAAATAACTTCAGGTATCGATAGAACTAACCGAAATAATGCGAGTTTGTATTATAAACCATAATCGTTTCCGTTTAGAGACTAATGGCGCCAAAATTTGAATTATCTTTCAGTTTTTATTTTATTACTCGCAAGCCAGATGATCTGAACACGCAAGTGTTTGGTTAAATGCTAAGGGTAACGTAACGGATATTAGATTAATTGCTATACAGGGTATTGTTTTTGTGAGTGTCAACTTCACGGAAACTTGTAGAACTTTTTTGACGCATGCCACTGGATAAATTAGTATTTTTTTTAATACGTTTTGTTCTTAAACTTTTTTGATATGTAGCTTAGTTTTCAAGATATTCCACAAAATTCCGGACACAGTAAGGCTATCATGGAAATGGCTCAAAACAAAATGAGGCTGAAAATTTACATGTTTTTAATGGCAAGAACGACGAAAATTTTGATAATAAAAATACATTGTTTAAGCCGCAACAACAAACTTACAATAACTGATCGAAAAAATGCATTCTTCCAGCCTCAATACATTTATTGCACCGACTAATTAATGTATTAACCGCTCCTCCAATTGTAATGGGATCATTTATTAAAGTGTTACAGGCGCTTTGTATTATTTCAATTCATTGCGAGTGTTTATTGGTGTTTCATACACGATAGCCTTAACATGACCCGAAACATAATAATCCAGGGGATTTAAGTCAGGTGAACGTGCAGGCCAAGCCACCGGCCCCTGATCGAGAATTAAATTCTGGCGGTTGTCGCCTAGACGTCCTATCCAACGGCGAGAATAATTTTCGTCCAGCCACTGCCGCACATGCCGCTCATAGTGGCCAGGAGCACCATCTAATTGTATCTAACTTTCTACACGTACATTTAACGTCTTCAAGAACTTCAGGAAGAAAGTTTTCTAGAAAATCATGGAACACATTGGAATTTGAGCAAGGAGAGAGAAAATGTCCACAGAGATTGTTACTTATAACGATAATCCACACATTTGCACTGAACTCGTGCTGAAATGAAGATTGCCTAATACACCTAAATTTTCGTGATCCCATACATAGAGATGATAATTCACGACTCTAGCTCTCGTGAAATTAGACTCATCTGCCCACAAAACATTGTGCAAAAAATGTGGATTTATTTCGACAATAACTCCAAAACCCATTTACAAAACGTAAGTCGTCTTTCAGTATCTCAGGTACCAAACCTGGGACAGGCTGCAAATGGAAGGCTTTTCGGTGATCTTCTTTAAGAGCTCTAAAAATAACATACACCGAGTTTTTGGGTATCTCGACATGTACTCATTGTTCCATCAATGTTGAAGACTTGAAGAATTCTGTTGTTATCTCTTCGACAACAAATGTGATTTTGGTTATTAGAAACGACAAATCCATGTTGACGATGAACTTCTAGAAAAGTATGGGAGTGCGGAACTCTTCTGTTCGGATACCGTAGGCGATACTCTTCAACGGCAACATTAGAATTTTCATTGCAGAAACCATAAACATAATGCATGTCGGCGTATTCGGAATTCGTCAAAGTTGTGGGTAACTTTTGGCACAATATAAGTCACAACTAACGTCACAAACAACAATGAAATAGTTATTTTGACTTAAGACAGTTTACGCTAGGATGTGATTTGTTCTCCAAGGCATATTGCTTTTGAAGTAACATTTTTCCAACGCAGCTGAGCTATGTCTGTAATATTGTGGAATATCTCGAAAACTAAGCGACATATCAAAAAAACTCAAAAACGAAAAAGTTAATAACAGGACGTACGTATCGAAAAAGAATACTAATTCATCCAGTGACGTGCGACAAAAAAGTTCTACAATGTTCCGTGCAGTTGATACCCACAAAACAACACCCTGTATAGCAATTATTCTAAATTTTTTCACACATATCAGTTACGTTGCCCTTAGCATTTAACCTAACACTTGCGTATTTAGATCCCATGGTTTACGAGCAATAATAATAATTTCAAGATGTTGTAAAGCACTCGGGTGCGACATTCTGTAGATGATTTTAAACTACGAAAAGTATTTCCCCTGATGCAAGAGATAGGCAAAATTCGAAGATAAGATTTTCATATGGTGCGCTATTTCCGAAGCGGAGATTTCGACAACGTATGTCTCAAAACTTTCGTTCCATACTTTATAAATTAAAATACTAAATATACAGAATTATTCCACGAACCCGTTCACTAAAGTTTATTGGGATGTAATTTAGATACACCTTCAAAAACTTCCAGTCACTTCCGGTTTAGTCGGAAGTTGTTGTCAAATTACTTATTTTAAATGAAATGTCCCACATATTATTTTATTTTTAGATTTGGTGTGAAATTTTAAATACATTTACAGTTATGTATAACGTCCTATACCTATAACTAACCTTTTTGAGAATTTTGATTTTTTGAAAAACGTGTCTTCAGTTTTAGAATAGCATATTTTTTAGTTTTTGAAAATTTGATCCTCATATTTCACAAAATGTTAAAAAATTGTCTTAATTTTACCTTTTGTAATTTTTGCTATCTACAGGGTATTCAACATTCCTTGGCAACATTCGCGTTTTCATTGTTGGTAAATTAATTTTTATAAGTAACCTAAATACATTTTGATACAGAATTAAATCCTGGACTTGATAACACTTAAAGTTACAGGGTATCTCATTTTAATAAAATGACTTTACCGACAATGAAAATGCGAATGTTTGCCACAAAATGTTGAATACCTTGTATAAAAGTAGAGTTAGAACACTTTTTCACCATTTTGCCAAATATGAGGATAAAATTTTCAAAAACTAAAGAAATATTTGCAAAGCTGGTTACGCAGTTTCTCAAAAACGGGTAGATATAGGTATACGACATTATATATGAAATTCTACGCCGAGTCTAAAAATGAAATAATATATAGGACGTTCCATTACAAAGAAGAAGTTGAAAATATTTTAGAAAAGAAGTACACATGAAACCAAACTTAACCCCAAATTTTTAAAGGTGTGGCTACATTACATCCCAATAAACTTTTAATGAACGGGTTGGGTAAATTAAAACTCTGCTTGTCAAAATTGACAGCAACATATGATTTTGAAGCGTCCACCACTTACTTGTTTATTCTTAATATAAATCTAATACTCGTGGCAAAAGTTGGTTTTTTTAAATAAACGGACACCTTAAGTACTTAACCTCAATTGATAAAATGCCCAATTATATTTTATATCAACACTTTGTAAACAAAACTTATTGTTTTTAGAAAAACCATCCGTTCTCTTTACAAAATAAAATGTTAAAACTTCATCGGATCAAGTTGCCTTGGAAAAAAAAACAAAAAAACAATCACTGCAACTGTAACTTCTAAACGGTTAAGAGTTACTTCTGATAGTCTCTGTGACTTATATTTGGTTTTTAATCAATTTTTTTTAAATATCTCATTTAATAACGGGGACGCATTTATTTTCAGTGTTTCAAAAACGTTTCAATTTCCACAAAGAAGACTTTTTCTCGAAAAGATTATTTCAAGACTAGCTAAACGAATACTGAATTCATAGAACCCACATCGTAGGGTATACATTTCAATCCCAGTTTGGGCATCAAAATTTCCAACGATCTGGGAATTCCCAAACTATTGTCCTCAAGATTCTTCAAAAAAATAGTACCATTTCTTGTACCATTTCCATTAGCTTAACGGAGAAAGGTTTTTGAAATTCTTGACCGTTTTCCTTCCGCTGCTTACTTACTTTTGTGTTTCTTTGTTTTACAGTTATTACTTATGTTCCGTGAACCCGCTAGCCTTTAAATCTGCTTCAACAGTAGTTTTAAATCGCTCAGTGATTCGTTTTTCCCGCGAAGATAACTTTATTGATTTAGTCACTCGACTTTTAATACTTTTTTTATATTTATAAATCGAGAAGGGATGAAGGTATCGCGACGCTGGTTTCACTATAATTTAGTTAAATTTCTGACAAATCGAATTTTTTCCAAACATCATAAAAAGTATTCGCTGCTGATAACACCATTTAATTTATTTGAGAAGCAGACTTTCTAAATGTATTTTGTGTTTAATTTAAAATTTTTCATCTAAAGGTCATTGAATATTTGTCTGCAAGTTTATGCAGAAAAGACGTTCTAACTACAGTGAGTTCAATTTAAAATAAATAATAAAAAAGTCTTGAACAATGTATGAAAGTATGTCCAACAGTAAAAACAATCTAACTGCAGTTTGTCATCCAGACCAAAATGATGTTCAAAATGACAAAGATAGTGATATCGAAAAGATGTACCATGCGATTTTAATCAATGACGAAGACGACTTTAATGACATGTGATAATACGTACATCATATTTCTTAATCAATAAACTTATTCTTTTGTATCTAGTTACGTTTTTTGACATCACCATCCGCGGTCAGACAAGGTTCAATCCTACAACCAAACCAAGTGCCGGTGCAATACATTTTTTAAGTTTTTTGGGAAGTTATAAAATAGTTATTTGTGTTATCAGTCACGAAACATGATTTTTTGCAACAAATGTGATAATTACGGACTAGCGTAGCGAAATATCACATGAGTTACAAAAAAACATGTTTCGTTACGTGTAACATACAATATTTTTGTAATGTTGAAAAACAAACTTTAAAAAACCTATTTCGAAGTTGCGGATGAAAGTACTAACCACTTTAATATATTACTCTTCGTTACGACAACTGTATTAAAGATCCCGATGATTTAAGTCGAATGCGATCTCAATACAAAGGCGCAGCTCTTCAGATAACCTGATCTGTCTTACACAAAGCGGTTTGCATTCGGCCGTTGTATAGACACCTATATCTAATTAACGCTTTAATAATCTGTCACAATTCGTAAGACCGCTAAGCAGTAAAACTAAGCCAAGCTGCAGGGATCACCAGCCGCCGCCCAGGGTATACCATCATCGAGATAGACTCGTCCGCTTAAAGCAGGACGAAAACCGTTGTAATTGCACATTCTGCGAATTAAAAACCAACCCACCAAGTTTTGAAATTATAGTGCTTACAAGCTTATGTGCACCTCTACACTTGGATCGCAAGCAGTTCCACGTATTAGCTGTCGCTCGGACAAACTCCAGCGCAACAAAGCAACCTGACCAGACTTCCACGGACGACTCTCCAGTAAGATGCCATACCACAGCTACTAGAAATCCAACCCTGGTCGACAGGGGTCAGCAGCTAGTACGGCCACCCCGGTTTGGTTGTCAACAACCCGTAGTTACAACAAGTCTCGGATCGGACAGTACATTAGCCCTATCTAGAAATAGGTCTGACCTCTACAGGGCCAGCCGACAGGAAGCAACCTTCCTTAACTCTAGTTTAATTACCCCTTAATTAGTTCAAAACTCAAAAAAAAATGACGAAGTATCAGTTACAGAGGGCTACTTGTTAGACCACGAGCCCAATACGCAGGCACACAGGCAAAGCAGAGCGCCCACTTATGACAGAGCCCCTCGTGGATAGACGACAACCTGACAGCTATGTGATGGGTTCAATGGGAGAACTGTTGTAATAAACTGAGCAAGAATGAGCCGTCAAGGAGCCCCAGATGTCCTTAACAACAGGCTCCTGATGAACCCCTCGATTTGCATGCAAACCGAGATGGTGCTTCAGTAACCAACCACCATGTGCCTTTCGGCCAGACTGCCCCGGGTTTATCCACAGTCGTCTATGTGACCACCGAAGGTAATGTGCCAGGAGGGTCACAGGACTGTGTTAACAACCGGACGTAAAGTTTGCAGCTACGCCTCGATTGCTGCCCCAGTTATGTTTTAACCTTGAGGGTTACCATCCTTCAAATAGCTCAATTCTAAAATTCATCGACACAAGAGAACCACAGTGCCTCTAATCGAGTGTGGCCGATATGTTATCATGGTTACCATTTCCAAAACAAATACCAAAACAAAGTGGCGAAAAATTTTACTTTTCGTATCTAGTTACGAAAAGTGTTCCATTTTGAGATCTACTTTAATTATGAAAAATGTCTCTTTTTTTCATTTGCACACAATGGTTCTGTTATTTTTGTTACATTTTTAGGGAATATTAAAAAAATAAATAAAATAAATATTAAAATGCGACAAAATGCATATAGGAATTTTGCTCCCCATTTGTTTTAAATTAAACAGTTAAAAAACATCTTTTTTATAAGAACATAAAATGGTTTTTCAAACGAGGTCAAAAATATTCAAAGTAGTTGTTTCGGAAATATTAAATTGCAAATATCGAAAAATGAATTGGCTTTCTGCTCTCTTATTATAAATGATAGGAAAAAATGACATAAAGCAAAATGATGCAGTAACACCCAAGTTATCAAATGATAATGTTTCTTCATAGCAGTTACGCCCTCTAATGGTCAATTTACAAACTTCAAAATAATTTCCTGTCATTTCTCTTGCTCACTTCATTCAAAAGAATTTTTTTCTCAAATCGGTAAGCTTTGCTATTTTTGAGATACAGTCGCTCCGTACCCTTATCGGGAATACAGGGTTTACAACCAATGATTAAGTAAGTCCGTTTACAAAAAAATATTTTATGCACGCATTTGTCGATTTCGCATTATTCGTGAAACGACAAAGCACCTAAAGTTCTAAAAACTTTTGAATTGTATGCTAATGATGACACAAAATTGAAAGCATTGCAAGAAACTTTGTATATTTTACACTTATATACTACTCAAGTTTCAATTATACGCGTCCTTAAAATATGAAATTCGTTAAATAACTGTTATTTAAATAACAGTAGTTTTTACAATTAGAGACAGTCGTGAAATTGTACTCGAAAATTAATGGCATTTAGTGAAAGTCGTTTACGTATAATTGTTGTGCTTTCATTTTCTTTAAAATTGTTCAAAAACATTACGTATAGAGTTTAATTTGTTTTCTCAGACATTAAGCTCGATATTATCTTGCTATAACAAAATTGGTCATTATTCCGAGAATTAATTATTCCCGTAAGTTTACTGTACCTAGTTTTTTCTGAAGAAGTTTTAAGTATTCAAAGTGTGTGTGTAAACAAATACACCAACAAATCCACTAATGGACAAAGAATTATCTATATGGTAAAGCACTACAACATCAAATTGACCACATGCTGTTAAAATTTAAGTGGAAAGCATTTAAATTCAATACACGTAAAACATACAAAAACTGCTCACAACTACACACAATCAGTGATGAATATGAAATTCATAAATTTTCTAATACTGTTTTAAAAATTCTAAAAATACTTTAGAAATATTGAAAAAATGACGTAAGTAAGGATTCAGTCACAATAGCTGTTTGTGTATTAAGATTTTTGCTACAATCGCATCAAAATACTATTTATTTGGAGCAAAAATAAACAAATCATAAACTGACAAATTTTTCTGTTTATTCGGTGTCGTTAGCAAATATTTCATTGATATAATTACTACGAGTTATTTGATTTTAACCAAAAATTCGGGGAGCGAGGGCTTTTGTAATGTTGTCGCTTTAGAGCAGTGGCAGCCATCGGAAAACTTTGCGTTGTCAAATGCAAGCAAAATTTCTATATTGGTTGTAAATTAATGAAAAAGATTTCTCAAAAATCATCATCAATTATTAATATTTTATAACTAATATTGAAAAATAAAAATACGTCAAGCTTATTTTATCCGTTTAATGTACTATTATAATAAAATAATTTATTCGTCATTATTAAATTTATTCAATGCAAACATGTTATAATCTCAATAAAAAATTTAAGCAATAGTAATAAATGTATATATTTCTGTGAATGTTTACTCATACGTACATTAACATTATTTATTTAATAGCATACTCACAATATTGGCATGTAAATATAAAACTAGACTTTTATTTACTTATAAATATACATATGTAAAGAGTATAGCTGTTCTTTCGCCACACACGAAGATTTTTCGTTGCGTTTTTAAGGTATAATAATCTATTGTCATAAGTTAACATAAAATTACTATTAATTCACGATTTTAATATAAAGTACACGGTTATTTCAATAAGCAAGGTTTACGTAGAGTTATTATGAAGAAGGTGTGCGCACGATTTGTATTGCCGCAATTAGTTCAAGCGTACCACAAAAATTGATTATTGTTTTAAATGCTGTTTGATTCATTAATCAAAAAATAAATCATTTGATGGTAATGTGCAAGCTTGTTGCGATGCTGTAAAAAATCCCGATAATACTTCATTATTATCGGAACTTTTTCTGTGCTTAAAAAGTGATTACGTTATGATCATAATTTTATTATTATGAAGACGGCTCTACCATTGTGAATAATGTATATCGTGTATTTGATAATTATATTAGAATTTTTTGTTGCGTGTGAACAAGAGATAATCTAAAAATCGAACTTTTTAATACTATACAAGAATCTAAAATTACCATTTAACCGATGATAAATGTTTAAATGCTGTGTTAAGAGTAGGATATATTTAATATGCTTCATAGGGAAATTTAATGTTTATTACTCAATAGTCAGTCCAATGATTACAGGATTTAGGGAAACACGATCATATACTCTAGCAGTTAGATCACAAACTAGAAATTTTCAGAATTTGTGTTCTAACTGTGAGGAGGGGGTTGATAGAAGTAAAATTGACTAGTAAGAGAGCTGCTGTTGGACAGATCTATACAGGTATATGGTTGAAAAGATATTCTGACGCATCATTTGGTTATTAGATTAAGGAAAGTTCCCCCCTATTTGGAAAAGCTCAACTTTTTTTGGGAGCTTATTTGCATCAACGTTTCGACTGGCTGAGGCTATGATCTGAAAGAGTTGGTGCTTGGTCAAAACTCCCAAAGAGTCGATCTTTGGTTCATGTATACGTCAAACCGTGTGTATAGATATTATTTTTATATTTTAAAAAATATTTATGAAAGACTAGCCTCAGCCAGTCGAAACGTTGATGCTAATAAAAAGACTGTGTTTTCACTAACTCCTATTATCGCCCACTCCTAATAAGAAGGTCCAACCGTGGGAAACTAAATTAAAGAGTTTTTTCATCCCTTAAGACATCGTTGTAATTGTGGTAGGGTGCGTGAAACAGAGTTAACGTCTTTACTTCATAAATCCTCATACATCTTTATAGCTTAAAACGTAGCGATAGCGGTGAGGATGAATGAAGTAACGGCGTGTGCTCACATCTTTGCTCTATGACTTTTGTAACGGTTGTGGTTTACAACTAACGACGGCTCTAGAGGAACAACCTAAAAAAAGAAACAACCAAAGGAAACACAGATCAATATAGCACACTAGGTTCGTGGAGAATAAAGTATTTAGAATAGTTAGAGCAGCAGCGTCCGGCTTCGTCGGGGAGGGGGGTCCCTAAAGAGTTCTAAGAAATTAAACTGACTACTGGCTAACAAGGCGCCACCTGCTGGGTAAAAGAAAGAAATAAAACCGACCAACAGGAGATCAACAGGTTTTACTTAAAGCCTAATACGCTAGATCAAACACAACAAAAAAGAAAGAAATTCAATAAAACAACAAACAAATCTTATAATAATAGGTGAATGTGACAGAAATAGAGAGACTGTCGCATATATTCACGTACGTTAGTAGTAGCCTCGCTCAATAATAAGTAACGTTCGCAATTAATGTGCCGGATTCACAGGTAAGCTTTAGTTATACCAAAATTAATGTTAACGTTCCAATTAAGGATTAGCTAATTAGAAAACTCTGCGTACACATATCACTTACACACAGTGATTTATCTGGTCGAACTTGAGCTGGTTAAAACGTTCGGTTATGGAGAGCACACCGAATAAAGACTTACTTAAGAACCAAAGATCAAGCCGTTTCATGTCATATGTACATAAACTTCATACGCATTAACAATGAATAAGTTACTTAAATAATAAAACTTAGCTGTAATCTGACGGATGCAGTTCCGAGAATAAGAGTTTCCTGCTAGCGACGATATCGACAGTTCGGAAAGTTAGGTAACCCCAGGATTCCTCTTAGGTGAGGTGTGCAAAGAAAAACGGAAGGCGGTAGGCTCCCTCGATAAAGTTATGAAGCATAACCAACCCCTGTTAGAGGTGGTAGCCACCGGCAGCTTATCTAATGCAAAACCGTAGTGTGGTCTTTAATTGACAAGGAAGGTCTTAATCAGCCACTCCAGCACCCTCAGGAGTTATCCAGGTATAACACACAGCGAAATCATAAGGTCAAGAAACGTGCTAAAAGAATTTCACGTGGCAATTAAAATTAATACAAATTGAAAAAGAAAAGCAATGTGTACTCACGGTGAATTTAGCCGGATTTAAACTTAACCAATAATTTTTATTGGAAATCTTGTAACACACATAATTGATTTGTGTAAATTTCAATTTTAAGATGCACGCTAAACCACCCGTTCGGAAGAAGAAAAATGTCCGCTGTTCGTCTAGGAAACGAACTGAAATTTTATTTTCAACCAATAGAAAAAAATCAAAATGCGCGCCAAATACGACTTTCGTCGTAACATATTACTTGCGACACACGTTATATATTGCTCTCGACACACGTTTTATATTCAGAAAATAAAACCGTAACAGTTTCGTGATATAAAACATTCGTATTTGCTTCTATATCTTTGAGTTGCGTTGGTATCTCTGAAACAATGAGAGGTACACTACCAGTTAAATTAAGACAAAATTGTGGAGTTTGGTGTTTGACAAAATACTTCTTTAAAATTGAAAAAATTCCGAATAGTTCCAAAAATATTACAAAAACTGAATTTTTTACAAAATTTACTCTGACCTAAAATTTTCTAAATTTGAAAAACTATTATACAATAAATAACACTATCCACTTTTCCTCTTGTACAAAATGGTACAATAAAATTTAGAATTTCGACTCTAGGCGGCCATCACAAACTTTATTTTTTGTTTCATTTTTTGTCACCCTATGACTTCTTTAATGCAACAAAGTCCAATGCTGATAAATCACTTTTTAGGTTACGATAATGATTAGAAAATCAAATACAGTGGAAACTTTTCGAATAACATAGTTAATCAGAACATAGATTTACGTCATCTGATTCAATTGGTATGCTATTTCTCAGCAGTAAAGAATACATACTTTAGTTTACTGCAAATCATTTCTAACCAGAAAAGGTGTATGAAAGAATTTACCTATGTGTATATTATGAAAGATATCTTATTACTGAAGGACGAAGCATTTAGAAACGCGTTCATTCAATGACGAAAACTTTGGATGTACTAATGTCACTATGAGGTTAAGATGGAAATGACTTATATAAATGCAGACAACTTAAATTATCCCATCAGAATTATATTCAACAAACATTAAAACAAATTAAAGAAATGCATTGAATGGTGATATTACCGTCTGCACCTTGAAGATGTACACAAAGTTAAGGAGGCAAAAGATCTGATCTAAGTAGAAAGTGTTCAGCGACATAAAACATTTTGCTCAAGAAACAAAATAAACGTCTAAGAGCGCATAGATAGTGCGCCTAAACTTACAAATTTTTGATAGAAAAAGAGAAAAAAGACGATATGATAAATACATTTAATTGAGATTAAGCGATCATACGAGTCCTTTTATCTGGTCGTTCGTTGCGCGTTATTCCCTTGAACACGTTTTAAACTGGACTTTTGCTCGAAAAAAAGGAAAACAAGTGCTTTTTGGGAAAAACTAGTTTAAATAAAATTTATATATTATAAAATTTCCAACAGCTTTATTTTACAATTAATATTCTTTTTAAAACAATTAGTACCACGTAATTATCATATCTAAGTAATTACTTATCGTTATTGACTTACATACGCCTATACCAAAATCTATTATATCGCTACTAGAAGCCGTCTCGTAAAGTGGACCATCCT
Source organism: Abscondita cerata (assembly GCA_030710515.1). Classification (NCBI taxonomy): domain Eukaryota; kingdom Metazoa; phylum Arthropoda; class Insecta; order Coleoptera; family Lampyridae; genus Abscondita; species Abscondita cerata. Next base: position 9,966 of record JALBCR010004758.1, on the reverse strand, counting down.
GTGAAACAGGATCAATCCAAAATACTTTTGAGGTCTTTATTTAATCTAAATCTAAATTAATCTAAATAACGAAACTTAAGATCCATCACCCAATTACCGATAGCATTAACCAATTACGTTAACGCTGTAAAAAGAATTTTTAATAAATCCCCATATCTTTCATCTGTATAAAATGTAACGTAACTAAGTCAAACAAAAACTCGCATTTCCTTTAACGTTGTGTAACTTAACCAGTTGTAGACGTCTAACAGATAGAAATTAAGACAGGTGAGAACAAGTAATGTAATCCAATCAATGACACTATTAATAGTTGCAATAGAAATGAATTTTTACAACGAATTCAATAGAAGCTGTATATTATCAGAACTTGAACATATTATAAAATAGAATTTCAAGCTTTCCTCACTATGTGGTGAAGCTACGTTTGGTAAAGATAATTCTTTAATTAATTTTTAATAAAGATTGTTTGCCAACAGAAGGGATCAATGTTGAATGTAATCCATTAATTGATGGATCGCAATTATCCAAATGTTTTCCTTTTTTGACAACAATTACAAGAACTGTTTTATATTATTCATTTTGTGTGTAGTTCGTTGATGCGACGATGTTATTCTAAATGTTCGATCGCTTTTAATAATATTGATGAACTGTAGAATTATTTGTTAATCTTATTTTCATTAAATTAAATCATCGAAACTGAGGAAAATGGATAGTGAAGAAATTAACATTTTTTATTTTTTAATTGAAGAGATCTTGTATAAAACTCAAATGCTAATACGACTAGAAATACACTTTTTTCTACTCTATTCTAGAATACTAACAATACAGAATAGTTAGATTCTAAAACATCATGTTACGGAATGAGAACAGATACGGCGATCTCGTGGCTGTTAACACAGCGTTGCGTTTGAGGACAATTATTATAAAAAATTCATGAACAATGCTTGATTCAAGTAGTATCGAGTATAATTGATACAATTTAATTTTTAAGTTCTGGTATAACTCATATTTAAAGACGTGTAAACGCAAAATTAAGTTCCAAAAAATTAAACCTCCAAACATTTTTAATGTTGTTTGAAAGTTATCAACTTTATCGAAAGCTTATTCTGTTCTGCGAGTAACCATCAACGTAATGCAAGCACTTACTTTGTACATTATACATATTATGATAAATTGCGCACCTCCTAAACTATTGACTTAAATACATATAAATTATTAGAAACACAATTTTTCAGATCTGCAATGTAATCAAATGCCACACAAAAACTTTTTTATTTCTATAAGGAACAATGCTTCCGGATAAACCAATTCAATTATTTACCATCTTATTTATCGCATCATTATCTGGAATTAGATTAAAGCTGAATAATAAGCAATAATTTTTTTAATCATGTACGTACCGAAGGCTGCCAACATTAACTTCGCGTACACAAGTAAATTTATTTAATAAACTTTGATAATAAAATAATATCTAAAAAATTAAACCAGTTGTGTTATTGTTAATTAATAAATCGCAAATAAAAGGCATTGCTTTTTTCTAACCTTAACTTAAATTTAAACGTTAGTAACAAATGATGACAACTACCACTAAAAATTAAAGATACCAACTTAAAATAGAGAACAAACTATCACTTTTGTAAATTGTTTATCAATTTTTTATTGATACACACTTCTCTGTCGTAGAAAATAGTATAGTCTGCAACACGTTTGTAATGGCTATTTCGCACTCGTAGAACCAAACATTCCACTCGTGCTGAATAAGCCATATTTCAAACTTGTTACAGAATATATATTCTGTCTGCTAAATAAAGTTAAAAATTTATGAAAGAAACTTTTCTTTCTATGAAAATATCTGTGGATGATCGTCGAACGTGACATGGTAAACTAAATGGGTTTTCTAAAATTTTGAATTCTTGCTTGGCAATTTATTTTCTACAAAATTCATTAGAAACAATAAAAAACTGAAATCTGTATTAGAAACAACTGTTGACGCTGCTTCAACTTCTTAAATTACCTACATTCTATTAATTACAAAAATATGTTCCACATTTTTGCAATTCCGTAATCTAAGAATTAAATAATTCTAATTTTTGGAATGTAGTACGTACGTCTGATAATTTGTAATAAATTCTGTTGTAAATTGTAAAATTTTTTTTCCAATTTTTTAATGCAGGCAACTAATCTAGAAAAGCAAGAATTCGATAATTTAGAATATCCCATTGAATTTCCTATGATGCGTCAGCGATTCTCAGCCCAAAATACAAAATTCAACCAACATCATTACAAAGTTTTTTTTTCTAAATTGACTTGTGCTTCCTTAACGCACAACGACTTAAACCCCTAACTGAAAATTAAAATTTAAATTGGAAAAAATATTTAAACAGTTTAAGTTACAATAATTCCAAAAATATCAAGTTAAAGTATAATAGTAGATAGCATCTCTTAAGGATATGATTGGGACCTTTTTTATTTAAAATGTATATCGGCTAAAATTTTATGGAGCGTCGTGCCTGCAGATTTTGTACTGAAATATCGGTTCAAGTAAAGTTATTATTATATTTATAGAAAAAAAAAACTGGTTAACACAAAGCAAATGGGTACCGAATAATGCATTTCATTAAAAGTTGTAACTGATTAATTCTTATCATAAAATCAAGTAAATTAGTAAGAATATTAACGTAAATTAGGTTTAATTTTTCATTTCACAATTAGAACTCAACTGAATAAATAAGGTAATTATTTCGTTAGATAACAGGAAATATCAAAAAAACTTGAACATTAGAAAAACTAGCTCTTCTTTTTTCTACATTTTTCAACTAATATATATTAAAAAATTTATACTTTTTGTATTGACTGTATTATAAAGATGTCGTTTAATTGATATATTATCAAGTTATATGCATGGTCGTTTATTATAGTCAATCTGGAAATAAAGTAGGCTACATTTTTATGTTATTAGCACCAGCATGTACGTGAATTCTATTATACAAATTCAATTTTCAATTTACAATTTAAAAACGTAACGTGAAAATTAAATCACGGCTTTTCAAATTATAATTACAAACAAAATTACCATATTTTATAAATAAACGCACGATTAATGAAATCGTTCCTTAAATACCAGAATTAAGACCATAATTGAGTAAATTCAATTTACTTATCGATCGAATTCTTGTGGTTTATACGGTTAACTTGCTAATACAACTTCTTAGACCACAAAAAAATTGATTTAAAATTTCGTTCATTAACGTTAGTGGGCTATAAAGCGTACTTAGCGATGCGATTTTAATTCCTTGTGTACTTTACGTAGTCGATATCAAAATTAACAGTTACCAACTAAACATAAACTCTTTCAAAAGGCCAAGTTGTAATTTATTGTAATGCTATTTGCAGATTTCTTTAAGTGCTTTGAAACACTATAAAAGTTAATCTTGTTGAGTATTGTGGTAATTTTTCATCAAAAGGATTAGACAATCAAACGAAGATGTATCGTACGTTTTATTGCTGATGCATAAATATAATGACAACATAAACGATCCTAACTTATTTTGTTTAAAATCTTATATTATTACGGTAAATCTATAAAAACCGATTAAATATATTTAATAATGATATAGGTAAGTATTGAAAAGCTACAAGCAGAAAAATCTAAAATATAAAAGTTGAGTGCAGGCTGAATACGAGGAACAACCTGGAAACGACCTAAATCGATTTCTGTTAATTGACATCACAATACTTATAATAATCGCACAAATAATTTATTATAAAAATTGTACGGACAATAGTAACGCTCATTATCAACAAAATATGGAATGAAACAAGCTTTTGCGTAGAACTCCTCCTTCAGATAAATTCAGATAAAAGTATAGATAATAACAAAAATTTTGCTAGAAGACTATCAGCACATCTGAACCCCTTAATAGAAGGTGCGAATGTTGAGGACCACAAAAGAAATTTCACGTTCTGGTTAAGGCAACGTTTCGCACCCTCCCGTAGATACTTCTTCTAGGCCACTATTTATTAAACAAGTAAATAGTGGCCTAGAAAACCATTAGTATTAATTTCAATATTTACTGTGTAAATTGTATGTTTTACAACTTGTAAATAAAAAAGTTAAATTATTTAATGCAATATTTCTTAATACATATAGAACTAAATAATTTTTTGGGATATTCACTTTCTCACCGTTGAGTGTTTACAATAAAAAGATATTTAATTTATGCCACAAAATTTAAAAATTATTAACGAGTAATAACATAAAAAAACTGAAGGTCTCTAAATTAGTTTTCATTAAAACTAAGGTTATATCCGTAAAACAAATTATATAAGCATTTTTCAGTTGTTAAATATTAAAAAAGTTTATCAATATTTTTGATCAAAAACATAGGTAATTAAAATTTCTACGTTAAATATTAGTTTGTAAAAACTAATTAGTTAAAACGTTTTGATATACCAACTAAAAAAACCTACGCAAGGTAAAGATTTAATTTTACAGTAAGTAAAAGCCATTAAACACATCGTAATTATTATAAGAAACTTGTTAAGAAAGAAGTTTATTACTAGTGACAAGAAAAAAATAAATGGCCGTAGAATGTTTATAGGTTTGATTTTACATATAATTAATTTTCTTGCAAAAAATATGTATTTTCATTTGCATATATTGGAATCGATTTTAGAAATTAACTAACTGCAATGCTATTTTAAAAATAATATCTTAATTCAATAGATAATTACATTTGCCATACCCAATCTAATTAATTAATTTCACGTATTGCTACACGGGGTGAGATTACATAATTATGTTCCGCGCAAAATGCTTGTCTTTCATGTTTTAGTCAGTTTATTAGTATCATTGGCGATGTCGAGTTCTGCGCGAAATGTTTGTTTGTAATAATTTAGCAGCTTATTTTTAGGTGCCTATAAATTAACTGAAATATTACGATCTGAAGGTATTTAGTTTAAACTAAATCCTAAATGATTTTTCGTTTTAAAACTCCACCCTTCATATATTTCTTTCTATAAGTTAATTTTGGGACACCCTATATATGGTGAGATTAATAGTCGAGGTCGCAATTCCAGAAAATCAGTTCAAATGCGCCATCGGGACGAGAAGAGTCTGATTTCTCTTATTTTTTTTTAAGTAATCTTATGCATTTATAAAGTACAATTAAACTAACATGCTGCCAAAGTTTCTATTATGAATAAATGTTTACAAACGTGTAAAAGGATAGTAAACTAAACGTTGAATTTTCGGGTGTGCATAGCATGTAATACGTAGATATACTTTAACATCGGAGATATACTGACCAACACCTTACCAATTGATTGTAACATAGCGTTGATTTTGTTTGAATTGTTTAGTTGCTTCGTGACTGTAGTTGATATCGTGCCGTAGTTGAATCAGAATTTGGTTTGTCAAAGTTACTTTGATTTCCATGACAGTTCCAATTTAAGATTATGTTTGAAAAAAGTAATATTTTGGCAAAAAAATTAAATGTCAAAGTTTAGACATCTATTCGACAAATTACCAACTTACTAAAATACTTAACGTATTTTAGTGTCACATAGATTTTATTGCTCAATGCAAAAATTTGTGGCACTTTGAGGTAGCCAATAACGAAAAAAAAGAAAAAACTCAAAATTTATTTTGCACATAAACAAACGAACTTGCAATTACGTTTCGTGTGATGTTAACAGAGGTGTTGTGCAGTACCGTATAGTGTAAGCAGTAAAAAAGAGGTGGGTGCATAATTGCTCATAAATGCGTTAATAGTTTTGTATGATACTGTAGAGTTTACTGGAATTGCGTTGTTGCGTATTCAATAACGTATGTGAAGCAAAATAAAACGTTTATTAACGTAAACTTACAAAAGAACATAGCATTGAACATAACGTGAAAAATAACAACCGTCACCACCGTTACTAAACAAAATTAGTATTATTAATGTACGGTAGATGGTGTTTATACAAATACAAAACAGTAATATTAACTTAATTCTAACACTTTCTTCTAAGTTACATATAACAATTTTGTTACAAGTAATGTACTCACTTCGACTACACTCAACTCTTGACGAAGTTTTACAAAACGAACTCGATCAAGTGGTTTAGTTAGCAAATCTGCTAACTGATGCTCACCAGCTATATGTTCGATACTAATGTCTCCATTAAGATAACGTTCGCGAACGAAGTAGTGACGTACTTCTATGTGTTTCGAGCGTTTATGGTACTCTGGGTTTTTAGCTAACTTCACAGCGCTGGCATTATCCACTAAGAGCAAAGGGGATTTTTGCGAGTGGTCTAATTCTGCAAAAAGACGACTGAGCCAAACTAATTCTTTTGCTCCCTCGTTGGCAGCCACAAATTCTGCTTCCATTGTAGATAGTGCCACTGACTTCTGCAGCTGACTACACCACGACACTGGACCACCAGCAAATGTTGCAACAACTCCTGTTGTTGAACGTCTCGTAGATGTATCTCCGGCCAAATCTGCATCAGCGAAACATTTAAGTTTTTGACAGTTAGGTTTAAATTTAATACCATAATTGATGGTCCCTTTGAAGATTTGCTTCACACTGAGCAATCAGCATCTGTTGGTTTTTTCATAGTTCTGGCCACTTTGCTTGTTGCATATGCAATGTCGGGTCGAGTAGCAGTAGTCAAATGTAGCAGGCAGCCTATTGCTTCTCGATATGGCACAGACGTATTACAATTGTGGTCATTACCACCATTATTCTTATCAGTTGGCGTTGTCACGGCATTGGCATCTAACATATTAAATCTTGACAAAACTTTCTCTACGTATGCCTTGCTTGACAAAGATTGATCCATCCTTTTAACGTTCAATTTGCATCCCTAGATAATTCCAGGTTTCAAGGTTTCCAGATGTAATCTTGAAAGTTTTGCGTAATTTATCCAAAAATTCGTCAATTTCAGATTTATCACTGCCAGCAACTAAACCATCGTCGACATAAATGGCTACAAATAATTTCTTGCCATTTGTATAGCGTATAAACAAGCATAGATCGCATATACTAGTTTGTAAGTTTTCGTTTTTTATAAAGTTGACAAAGCGGCTATTCCAACAGCGTGGAGCCTGTTTGAGTCCGTATAGGCTACGCTGAAGACGACAAACACGACCAAACTTGTCACTGAACCCTTCCGGTTGTGACATATAAACCTGTTCTTGTAGAGAACCGTACAGAAAAGCGGTTTTTACGTCAAACTGTTTTAAATCCAAGTTGTCTGTAGCTGCAACTGCCAATAAAGCACGGATAGTGTCGTAGCGAGCAACTGGACTGAAAGATTCATCGTAGTCTTTATTCCTGGTTTTTGCACATAACCCTTTACAACCAAACGAGCTTTGAACTTCTGATTTCCATCTGAAAGCTCTTTTACTTTTAAAACCCATCGATTTGGATATATTTTAGCACCTTTAGGAGGATATACAAGCTACCACATGTTGTTCTCTGCTTGTGCTAACCAGCAGCTAACCATTCTTTAGAGTGTTTTGACTCTATGGCATCATTATAGGAAGAAGGGAATATACTTGAACTATCAATTTCTGCCGATGATACGTACTCATCACTGCTCAACCATGCTGGCAAAAATCGCTCTCGACTACTACGTCGTAACCGCGGTTCTTTCTTCGAAGTGGAAGATTCTTCTTCCGGCGAGTCATCATTGTTCAACTTATTCACAAATCCCAAAGAATCTGGCGATTCCAAAACTTCCTTCGGAGCTAAAATTTCTTCTTTGTCTTCATAAACTGGATCAGTGTTAACTTGTATGCTGACTTTGGACGTACACACCTTTTCGGGTTTGAAAACAACGTCTCTACTGCATACAATTGTTTCTTTGGATGGTATCCAGATCCTGTAGCCGTCTTTGTCATTCACGTACCCGACAAAATGACCAACAACACTTTTATTGTCCCATTTCTTGTGAACTTGTTTTGCAACATGAACGTAGCATTCCGTTCCGAAGACTTTTAAGTGATCCAATTTGTTCACTTTGTAACCAGTCCATAATTCCAAAGGATATGATCCATTTACTGAAGTTTTAAACGAAGCGATTGAGTAGATACGTAGCTGTGTAACAGGCTTCTGCCCACAATGATTTTGGCAAAACGCTCACAGCAAGCATTGACCTCGTAAGTTCTACAATGGTTCTATTTTCGCGTTTCGCAACGCCATTTTGTTGTGGAGTATAAGAGGGGACTAAGCGACACATTATACCACGCGATGACAAAATTTTCCGTACCGTTTCGCAATCAAATTCGGTACCATTGTCGGTCAAAAATACTTTCACAATATGACTAGCATTTTTAGCCTAGTTCAAAAATTGCTCCAGAGAAAGTTGATACTTCATTTTTATGTTTGATAAAGAAAATTCGGCGGTATCTGCTGAAGTCGTCTTTAAATATGACATAGTATTTTGAACCGCCCACTGAGTTTGAACTCATAGGTCCATTCACGTCCGCGTGAATCTGTTCACCGACAACTTTAGGTCTATATTCATTAGGACTCTTGAAAGGCAAACGATGCGCCTTACCTAAAGCACAACCATCGCAGAAAGTTTGTGTTTGCAATTCATCGAAGTTAATACCAGCCTGTTTTAAAACACTCTTGACATGAAATTTGTTTTGATGGCCTAGCCTTTCATGCCATATTTGTAATGTCTCCGACGCTTTGGCAACATTCACATGATTTATAGGCTTCAAAACACGCATGTTCATGATGTAACTTCCATCTTGCCAACGAGCACTTGCACAAACTTTATTATTATGTCTAAATTCAACATTATCTTTAGATATTGTAATTTTATGTCCAAGTTCGGCGCTCCGATGTACAGAGAATAAATTTCTACCAGAATCTGGTACATACCACACGTCTGTCATGTAATGTTCACTCCATACATTATTTACTTGCATTTCAATTGCTATACTCCCAGATCCAAATGCACCGTTGTTAGCCAACGTAATATTTACAGGAGATATAAAAGATTTATAGGTTTGAAAATAATTATTAGTTCTTATGATGTGTTGTGAAGCTCCGCTGTCACAAATCCACGTTGTGGTATCCATTTCCTTGAGAAAATAAATTTTGGACAACGTGCCTTAAAATGACCTTTACCACAGTTTTACATGCCCATTTTCAATTGCCTTTATTCTTTGTCGCTGTTGCAAACGTTTCCACTTTTCACTAGAATTCGTTTTTGCTGAAAACGCCCCTTTATCTGAATCTTTTGTTGAACGTAATTCTATTGAACACAACTTTTCAATTAGCACATTCAGAGTACGACCTTCCAATGCCTCCCAGACATTCCGGAACTCATTATATTCAGGTCCTAATGTAGACATAATTCGTCCAATTAACATTTTTTCGGATAAAGAATTTTCCTTCTGTTTCGCTAATTCTATGTTAAGATCAGCAAAAATCTTTTGCATTTTTGCAATATGAGTCGAAATATCGTCAGATGGATCACGTAAAATTGTGTAGAATTGTTCCATCAACATGTCTAACTTTTGTTCACTTGACCGTTCATACCTGGCACACAATTTTTCCCAAATTTCCTTCGCAGTTTTGCAGATAAGCACCAACTCTGCTACTGATTGTGACAAGGAACATGCAATGATACTAGATGCCTTTGCATTATCCTGTATCCATTGCTTATTTGCTAACGTGTCTTCATGCTTTGACTCTTTTTGACGTTTGGACATAATCTGCTGCCATTAACAATTTGTACTAGATCGTGTTGCTCGAATTGCATATTCATTTGCCACTTCCATTTGGCCCAACAAGAGGGACCCTCCAACTTGTCAACAAGGATTTTGAGTTCAGCCATACCCGTACAAAACAGCAAACAATTATCAACACAGTTTATTTCACTTTTATACGCCCGTAACCTGTAGAGTTTACTGGAATTGCGTTGTTGCGTATTCAATAACGTATGTGAAGCAAAATA
>JALBCR010004756.1:0-79343 GCA_030710515.1 Abscondita cerata | reverse complement strand
CTGTGTGCTTCGTTCAGTTACGTATTGCTAGAATCACCAAGACACACATTTTACTTATATATTATTTACCTACTATTAAACATTATTACCTAAAGGAATATCGTAAAACTTAATATAGATCAAAAATAATGTAAGATACTGCTACCTAGATACTAATCGAATTAAAAAGTAAGTATCACCTGTGATAACAAAAATACTTCACTTACCTTGTTTTTATTTCTTCAAGAATCGACTATTAACTCGGTTTTTATACAAAATTGTTATTTATAATATCTAATAATTAAAAAACACTTTGCTACTAGATGTTCACACGTTCACGTAAAAGAATATTAAAATGAATGGGGTCGGAAACAAAAGAAATTGCCCAATCCACAATACAAGTGGCGAGCTCTATATCGACAACAGTCAACGTATACTATTATTTTAGGCATTCATTCATTCGACGGTAGTTATAGTCGAATGGACGAATAACAAGTATAATACCAGATCCGATGAAGGATGTACGCGAATGAAATAAGTCTACTATTTCACGCACGCATTATTTTATTAGTGGCGGTTATGCTCTCTGCCACAGATTTACGATTTTTATAGGTAGAAAGAAGTATATCTGATGGTCATAGTCGGACTCGGGTGTCACCCTAAACGGGTGACACCCGGGGCGGACCGCCCCTGCCGCCCCGCCCCTAACTACGCCACTGACTCTAGAGCAAGATTCGATAAATCTGTAAATAAACTAGATTGAGACCAAAGTGAAAATATAAGAACGGAATGTGGAGTGGAAAATAATAATAATAGTAATAATAATAATAATAATAATAAAATGTCTTTATTTCAAATAGGGTATTATATATAAACAAACAAAATAATATTAAATAAATAAATAAAATTAAATGAAAATTCAAGGCGGAGTTCCGTTGCCACTAGGTGGTTGCTGTTTTCCCACTCAAATTTTTTTATTAGTGTAAATTATTATTTGTAATTGTGGGACACGATTAGACAAACATAAATAAACAAAAACAACTTCATATACAAGGTGGTCCCCGGAACAGGAAGTTTTATAATGTTGTTTTCCGTAACTAGGTATGAATTGTTTTTTAGACTATCTGTTAATTTATGCTATTTAGTAATTATGGAGCACTATCTTCAATGGGAATGATCAGGCACTTCTTTTTTGAAGATGAAAATGCTGTTACCATTAACTCTGTCCCTTATACCAGTATAATTAACCAATTCTTGAGTCATCATTTAAACAGATTTCCACACAACAACCCAACAACCAGACATGGTTTCAGCAGGATGGTGCTACGTCTCACACCACGCAAACACCATTAAATGTTTTGCAAAGATTGTTTCTACAAAATGTTACCAGACGAGGACACTTGTCTGGCCACTAAGGTCGCCAGACCTAACGGCTTGTGTCTATTTTTTGTGGGGGCTATCTAAAGCTAAAGGTTTTCACAAATAAACCAAGAACTTAAAAAGGAACATAAGTGAAGAAATCGCATATATTCCTGTTGATACTTTACATCGTGTTATGGAGAATTTCCGCAAAAGATTGCAAGAGTACATACAGAGGAGAGGAAGGCATTTACCCTGTATTATTTTTTAAGAAATAAAAATGGCATACTACTAGCTTACTACTGTGTTACTGCATTTTATTAGAATAAATTTTTTTGTTCAAATACTACTGTTTCAAAACTTCTCGTTCCCGGGGACCACCTTGTATGTATATAGGTTAGATTTCTTCTTCTTTTATTATTTGGTGCAATTTTTTCTTAAACAGATGTAAAGATAGTTCTTTAAGATTTGTAGGTATTTTGTTGTTTCATTAACAATTGTATAACTAAAACATTTTAAAAAAATTCTGTTTTGTATTTAGGTGTTGTAAAGGTTCCCTTAAATCTTACATTGTCCACATCAGTCCTGAACGTAAGTTTGCGATAGTTTCAAGTTCAAGAATTTTGTATTTTTCATCTATGATCTGCATAGGAGCCATAAAGAGTTTCACAAAGGTTGAAGTGGGACAGCACCACAAACTATTTTTTTTCATTTTTATATTTAAAAAATGTCTAGAAGAATAAATTCTTTTTCAGGAAAGGTATGCTTTTTGCGTAAGTTTATTAATATGTAGATCAAATTTTAAATCTGAATTAAAGTAACACCCAATTTTTTGCCAATGACTTAAACGCAATAGATGCATTATTAATTTTGATCAAATGGTCTCCAGCTAAAATATTTTTGGTGCAGTTTCTTGGGACCAAACAACAATAGTTTAGTCTTACACTCATTGAGTTTAAGCTTATGAGTGTGGCAACTTTAATATAGAGCTTCTAAATCACAATTTAACTTTGCTGGACTGTAATCGATGTCGAATTCCGAGAAGGAAAAATAAATTTATGTATCATCTGCGTAAATATGGTTATTGCAATGTTTCTATAACTTTGAAAAGTGCACGTGCAAATGCAGAATAGTGTTGGTCCCAAAACCGACCCTTGCAGTACTCCCAGATTTATTTTAACAGATATGATATTTTATCCCTATTTGTACGCTTTGTAAATGATGGGAAAGAAAAGATTGTAAACAACTTAGAGATATGTCATTTACACCGATGTATCCAGAAAGGAAATTGTATAGTGTCAAATGTCTTACTAAAATCCAATAGTGCCATTACAGTAAGTTTGTTTGAATCTGCTGTCCTGGTGAAGTCATCAACAATGCACAACAATGAAGTCTCACAGTTGTGGTTTTCTAAACTCTAATTGGGTTTCTGGAAGTATATTATTTAGAATTAAATATTCTTGAAGTTTAGAGTTCACACCTTTTTCTAAGATTTTGATAGCGCAGGTAAAATGCTTATAGGCCTGAACATATTAAATTCCGTTGGATTTTGAAGTTTTGGAATTGGAGTAATAAGAGATATTTTCCATATTTTTAGAAAATAACCTTTAAGAACACAACTATTTATAATATTAATTAGAAAAGGAATAATGTATGGACAACATAATTTAATGAACTCAATATTCAACCATCGTGCCCTTCTGCTTACGATTTTATAGAATTAATTATTTTATCACATCCTTTTCATCAATTAATTTAAAAGAGAAATTATTTTTTGCAATTTATTTGTTTCGTAAAAATTATCAGTTCGTTTATACATTTTGAAAAAGTTAGATTTTACTATTAAAAAATCATTTAATTTAGGTACATCAACTAGATTAGATGGAATTATTTGGTAGTTGTCACTGATAATATTGTAATGTTTAATAGACCTCCACATTTATTTAGGTGATTTTTTAAATTGAGTCTCAAAATAGGCATTTTTTTTATAGCAGCTGTGGTTACGTATGTGAGAGATGCATATAATATTCAGGGTGATTTATTTATTTATTTAATCGTATGGTACATTTTAAATATTGTATTGTGATGTAAGTGTTATGTATGGTGCCCCAGAAGATCAGTATAAACCTGTATAGTGTGGTGACAAAACCGTTTGCAGTAGTGGATTGGTCTGTCTTGGCAAAGCCTTTACTTCAAGGTTTAGGAAAACCACTAAAACCTAAACATGCCAACCCTTACCCACCCTAGTATTCACATGTAATAATATTAATTAAGTGTGTGATGAGGAAGTTGTGACTTTTTGTATCTTCTGAAGGCAGCGTATTAATAAGTAAATACAAAAGAATAAAATGAATATATTAACAGGATGCATCTAAATAGAACTATACAGATCGTAAGAGTTAAGTCTTGTGGGTAGAAGAAGTATTGACAGGCCAAGGAAAAAGATGTACAATAGTCGAAATTATAGAAAAAATGAAGCGAAATTGTGGACATCTTTTGAAACCAACTTTAAATAATACTTTAGTTCCAATCACAGCCGCATTGGCGGTGTTGTTTTGTTGTTGTTTGTCTGTAGTGAAATGGCGTCGACACCACAAGAGAAATCATTTTGTGTGTTGAAGTTCAACAAGCATTTCGCCGCCAATTTAATAAACAACAACCGCGTCATAAGTAAATTTACGAGAGGGTATCGAAATTTAAAAAGTGTCTTCCTGCAATAAAAGTTAAAATCTTTAAAATGCAGTGTGTAGCGAGTTCAAGAAAGAGTATCTTTTATGTAGGAAGTTTAGTAAAGAATTGCAGATACAGGGTGTTATGTATTTTTATAGCCCGAAGAAGATGGAATGAAATGCGTATTTCTTCCGCACCTTTTAACAGCTTGTATCTCACAAACTAAGAAGGTTAAAGAAAAGTTGTATTTGGATATTTTAATATTTGTTAACGATATATCATTTCTCTAATTTTCAGTTACCTATTTACAGGACCCTGTATAAGGGAAATATTTTTAAGGTTAACGGAAAATCATTAAGAACAAAGTGGAACTAATATAGAACCCTGAATGAGAACGCCTTTTCTATAGTTAATTGTGATGAAGTTACATTATTTATACATACTACTTGAGTTCTGATACAAAAACATAATTTTATTAAAGCAAGGTAAGTTAATTAATTTTGTAAACGATTCCACACACAAACTTACATTTTTTTATTACTTTGATAGATATGTTGTATGTACACTCATGAAATTTAAAACTTGGACACCACAATTTCTGTAAACAAAAGTTTGCACATTGTGAAGCGGGCTTAAGGGTATCATTTACAATTCTAACAGCAGGTAGTCTCAGCAGGGGTTATCTTATAGAAGGACTGTAGAATGAATCATTACACTAAGCACGTTTTAGAAAATAGGTAATTTACGTTGCTTACTTAATTTTTTCTTTAAAGAATATATTTGAAGGTATCGCTAATTAAACACCATAGCTCGATTAATTATCGAATCAAAATTTTGTTTAGGAAATGTTTACAAAATAAAATTAGAAATAATTTTGATTTAAAAACGTCTACAAGCAATAACTTTTAAATTAAATCAAAAACTAAACATGGTTATTTGGGTTGACTGATTATTACTTATTTTTAAATAAATCTAACCTACTAATTATTGTAAGTTATTAAAAAAATCATTAAACTCTCTATTCATAATATTTAGTCCTTACAAAATGTATATTTTATGACGTTTCATTTTTTCTGTAGTTAATATAAAAAGTGAAAATAAAAACTAAGGCAATTCTTATTGTCAACGTATATATTTAGTTTTTTGACAAGAATTTATTACATAAGCTTCCTATTGTTTTTAATTTTAGTACCGGTATCGCTGATGATGATAGCTTAGCTATTGAAACACGTGTCCGAGTAAAGTTTTTTGGGACAACCATTTATTTTAAATTTGTTAAAAATATTGAGAATGGTTTTCGCACAAGGTATAGGCCTTTCAGGGTAGTGGACTGAAAACATGTCCCGAACGTTTCTCAAGCTACGATTTTGTTGGTACCACATAAGCATTGTCACTGTTTCTTCATTATTATACTTGTTCATTATGTATTTCACTAGTAATTAATTAATAAAAACTCAATAGTAAAAAACAAGTTGACATAAAATGATTGCAATATTGACCTTTGCATACTTGATTTTTTTAAATTTAAATTTTTTTATCAGGTTACCTAGGATATGCACAATGCTTTGACATTTTTCTTTTATAATTACAGATAGGGTAAATGTGTAATTGAAAAAGAAGAACCCGGTATAATACCTACGTTGAAAGAAAATTTAGAATTTTGGAAAAGTAAATATTCAAATATTAATACGTAAGTACTTTTCTTTCCTAAGACTTTTGACGTGCTAAATTTGAATCCGATTTCAAAACTACTTTACTGACTTCGGTTTTGAAATATATAATTCTAATCTAAAAGCTCCAAAATCACGGTTTTCCGAGGTATTTGTCTTGTTTTTATAAATTTTTTTTATTACGTATAACTTTTCTTTTTCTGCTCGGCGATCTTGAACAACCAAGTACTTGGAACCGCCTTGAAAGTTGCGTTATTAAAACATTTAGGTACGTATATTTATGGTTTCACCTACGTTTTCCTTTTTTTTTTAAACTTTGTAAGTTGTCGATGCACTTTGTATACACTCTTAGATGTTTATTTTATTTTTCAAACAAAATGCTTTAAGAAGTTTTGTTATTAATCCTTATGGAAGAGGTGTGCAAGTGAAAAGAACATTTATTTTAGCTTGGCTCAGGCCTTAATTAAAATAAAAATGTTTATCATAAGAATTAAGTTATTTTCAGTCATGCAAGTTAGCATTCACGGTCACTACAATCTGATCTGAAAACACCTCTTCCACAAGAATTAACAATAAAACTTCATAAAAATGTTTTATTTTGTTGAACAGTTTTGATACGCTTACACTTTCGTTAGTATGAGGGGCGATGTGGAGTTCTGTGGGAAACGCTGTGATTGTGTAGTGACTAAGGACTCGTTTTATATTTGAGTAGAATACAATCACAATTTCTATTAGTTCAACGGAAAACATAATTTAAAGCCAAACTCTTCATAATTTTATTCATAGAATACGGATTATTTAATATTTGACAACTTGTCAAATACAACAAGCTCACCGCCAGATTATCCATTAGGCAGCATAAACAAATGCCTAGGGGCGCCGGCGACGAAACAAACCAACCATATCAAAATATCAAAAATAAAGTAATAACAAATATGTTAATTATTCTATTTTTGAGTCTATTTATTTTATTCCTGATATTCTGATTTTTCCAGCATTCAAAGAAAGTAACGCTGTACGTGTTCCAGTCCCAGTCGTGCCGATGTTGAAAAATAAATTCACCGCCGTCCGTTTTATTGTTTATTTGCATGTATTG
The DNA here is from genome assembly GCA_030710515.1 of Abscondita cerata. NCBI lineage: Eukaryota > Metazoa > Arthropoda > Insecta > Coleoptera > Lampyridae > Abscondita > Abscondita cerata. Next base: position 72,569 of record JALBCR010004756.1, on the reverse strand, counting down.
CTAAAGTTCTAGGAAAGTGTCGAACCGAGGGTCGATATTTTGTTTGGTAAAAAAAATTCCGGGTACTTACTTTATAACAAAGCGTGAAAATAGCCGTCATTTTTAGTAATTATTAGTTATACCTTCTAAAATATATGTACGGGGTGGACCGATTTCGATGGGATTGCAGGGTATTTCGGTAACTATTACTGTTAGAGCAACACTGTTCACGTGGCATTAGCCCAACTTTTTGAAACAAATTAAACAGCGAAAATAAAAATTTGCTATTTTTTGTCATTTTTGATGCAGGGACCAAAATTAAATTTTTCCAAATTTCGATAGAGTTCCATATCTCATCTGTTCAGGAAAAAGTGTAAAGACATTTCTTGTGCAGTTTTTAGGGTAATCAAATAGAGTAGTCAATTTTTAGCTTTAGCCACCAATAGTCGAGATGCCACATTAATTTAGGTTTTTTTAAATGGAAACCATAGTTGACTTTGACTTCATTAAAATCCTTATTTTGTGAACTTTTCAAGAATATATAGTTTATAGAAGTTCTTTTAGAAAATTACGGAATTACAAGCAAATTTGTTAGTTTGCACTTTTGTAAGTAGGCGATGCAATAATTGAAAACAATGAAACACGCACATCTGTCAAAACAAAGCAAATTTTTGTTTCCGCTGTTTAATTTGTATCAAAAAGTTGGCCCAATGCTACGTGAACAGTTTTGCTCTTAACAGTAATAGTTACCGAAATACCTGAAATCTCATCGAAATCGGTCCACCCTGTACAATATACATTGACATGCTCTGTATTTTGAAAGCTCTCAACGAGATCTTTTTAAACCGTAAAGAAAATATAGTGTATTTCATTTTTAAAAAAAGTTTATGCTGCCACGACTTTTGGAACACCCTGTATAATCGAAAATATTTTTAAAATGTGCACGCAGTAACTGTAATAAATGTAACAAATTTTGAAAGTAAGTTTTTTCCAACGATGTTGTCCTCTGTCAGAAGTTTGCGCTACCCTGTATAATGTTTTTATGTTGTTCATTAGTTAATTAGCACTTTAAAACTTTTGCGTTTGTGTGTGTGGGGAGGGCCATAATCCGCCAAGCCCAGTGTATCTTTAATGCATGAATCTCAGATTGTTTCAGTTTACTTCACGATGACTAAATTCTCGGTATGTTATTTTTAACGACTCACTTGTTGAGGTCTTTTAACTCCCCTATTTCCCTATGGTTCAGTTAGTGGCGGCAACGCAGATTATTTCTTATTCAGATAAGCTGAAATACTCAGATCTAATACTCGTAGAATTGTTTAAATGACTTGCATAAAAGAAAGGATAAAAATTTCAAAATTACGAATAAACAGGATTACTAACCATAAAACAACTTTGTCGACAGGTATGTAAAAGCAGTTACATAAGTCGATCCTTCGATAATTATAGCCAACATAAGCGTTATCAAAAAAAAATTTCGAATCGCCTGCTGTAAATTCGCAAGAGGTTGTACAATAGCAAACAAACACTGAGAATCACTCGACAGCTGTTTCTGTCCTTTTGAGACTCTTCAGGAGTGAGAGAACTGGAGTGTAAGTTCACTATTGTACAAATGCGTGCTGTCAACTATATTCTCTACTGGAGGGTACATCATATTCAAACTGTAGGTTTTGGGACATCTAATGTCGACTCGTGTTAGCGATCACGTACGCAATGGTTCGCATTAAGCAACTTTATCGACAGGTATGTAAAAAGCAGGTACATAAGTCGATCCTTCGATAATTATAGCCAACATAAGCGTTAGCAAAAAATCTCGAATCGCCTGCTGTAAATTCGCAAGAGGTTGTACAATAGCAAACAAACACTGAGAATCACTCGACAGCTGTTTCGTCCTTTGGGACTCTTCAGGAGTGAGGAGAACTCGAGTGTAAGTTCACTATTGTACAAATGCGTGCTGTCAACTATATTCCCTACTGGAGGGTACATCATATTCAAACTGTTTTGCGACATCTAGTGTCGACTCGTGTTAGCGATCACGTACGCAATGGTTCGCATTAAGCAACTTTGCGAATTTACAGCAGGCGATTCGAGATTTTTGCTAACGCTTATGTTGGCTATAATTATCGAAGGATCGACTTATGTAACTTCTTTTACATACTTGTTGACAAAGTTGCTTAATGCGAACCATTGCGTACATAATCGCTAACACGAGTCGACACTAGATGTCGCAAAACCTACAGTTTTAACCATAAAACGTTACTCAGTTACCGTATGGGGATTAATTATCAGTATACATTTTTATGAAATAAAGGGCGTGCAAAAGTATAGATCAAAATTATTTGATAACCCTCTGTGCTACGCCAATTGATAATCCAAATTTGTCGAAATAATATGTGCTGATTCGTACTGATAAACAATTAATACATGTCGATTTTCAAATTAATATCTCTAATCTAAGTGAAGATATTTTAAAAATAATATATTTAACACATTCACTCCATCACCCTGTAGAATATTAACGGAAAGGTTTAGCGAAAATGTTATTTAGCTTTCTTAATTTCTCGTCAACATCTATACAATCTTCAATTTACGGTACTTTATTCTGAAACACCCTGTATGTTTTTTAAAATATAAATTGGTACAGTTGATATTAAAGAAAAGCCCTATAAAAACAGTGGACAGCTTGATACGCATGATACACTACGTCCAAGATAAGGAGCGCCACTATGGGTATCTTCGAAATGGTAGCAGATACAGACTTGGTTAAATGGGACAATAGTTGCACCCTCAAAGGCCCAAAGAAATTACGATCAGATATTTTTAAAATTTAATTCGTTTTTGAGATATTTTGATTGATTTTTAAACTGCTTTACATTCCTAATATCAAAGTAGTTAGATTTACAAATAAATTTTACATAACTTAATGTATGTGATGATTCTATAAAAATAAGTTTATATCTAGAGTATTAGGGGCACTTTAAAGTTGACTTAGATAACTAGTAATTAATCTCAAACGGACCTCGAAACGATATCACCTGTAGAAGGGTTGCCATGGAAAAAATAATTCTGCATTTCGTATGTTTAGCTTTTAATCAGTTTATTAAGTTCATTCTTCTCGTATTACACCCTGGTTAGATTCTCATTCACGCACTCAAACAGTTGGAAATACGTCAATTTAGGGTTCTTTTAAATCTAATCTATTAAAAAACCAAGTAAACCATAACTAATTAATAAAATTCTTTGGTGGACCATACTGTTAAATGGTATGTTGTTTTATTTAAAAACGACTCTTTATTACCTTTCATAAATATCAAATAACTAAATATTTGACATTTCAATGCGAGATTATTTGACTCGTGGTTTGAGTTAAAACAAATGTAGCGTTTTCAAGGAATTGTTTTATTTTCTGCCGTATTGTTCTTTAACTATTCTTTTATTTGTTTATGCACTTATACTTAGTCTAAAAGCTTAGAGTATTTTACCTTTTGATTTTATGAAAGAATGAGAATATAAGCTTTCGGATTGTTGTTGAATCGGATAATCTTAATCTTCTAACAATAGCGTAGGTATTTGTAAGTTTTCGTGGAATTACATCAAGGGTTATGAGTGATAAATTATATTTACAGTCATATTAAAATTTAAATTCTTTAAAAGTTAAAAATAGACTATTTACATTTTCCAGATACCTATAATAATAAATTAATAATGATATCCATAAGTTCATAAGAAATACTATATATCATATCATATATCATTAGAATTCGAAATTTAGGAAATAAAATTAGAACTTAATCTTTTCACAGGTGGTTCAATACTTAATAGGGACAATCGTTTTTTAATAGATGGCGTTAAAATAGACAAACATTTTATTATTTAAAGAGGCACCTTAAGCCCATTTGGTAGTAATACTAAAAGCTACAATTCGGGAAGCGATTTTTCGGCAAATATCCACCTACACTAAAAATAGACATTGTCTACTTGCTCTCTCGGAAATTGAAGTCTGTTGATGTTTTTATTTTAAATAAGTCGTAAAAGGGTTTGGCAACTTGAGGGCGTATCGTTAAAGTTTAATTCGCTTAATTGTATAAATTGTTACTTAAATGATGCTAAATTATATACTCTACGACATGTCGTTTACAAATTTTCATAACCTCTTTGTGTCCAATTTTTCTAAAATGTTTGAAAAATTTGATTTTGTGTAAAAATGCTTGTAATGGTACTTATGTTCCTTATAAAATTTTTCATAATTATTGATTGTTTCCAAAGAGAATGGGTTTGTATCATATTTGATATAATGGGCATTGAAATATAAATAAAACAAGATTTTCGGATCATTAGTAATATCAGCGTTTATTGTAAATTTATGTAAGGCATTTGTAATATCCACTAGTGGCTATAATTATATAAGATTCATGCTAATTCATCATAAAACTTTTCAAAGGTAACGTATCCTTTCTATTTTTTTACAGATTGTGGTGTTACCGTAGTCGACATGGTACAGCAACAATTGGCGATTTATATGAAAATGCAGAAGTTAAATAAAATACTGTACGAAAATGTCAATATTGATTTTTTGCAATTTTCTTTGATTTTTAATGTTTTTTGCCGTTAATATTTTGATTGTGTATTTATAAATTTATTTCATGTTCTGCAGGATAAGTAGGCCCCGTGGCCATCGAAATCTAACCCCTTCGCAGTAAGATGCAATCGTCCTTGGAGCTCGGCAAGGACGTACCTATGATCAACTTGCCGGTCAGTTCAATGTCAGTCGAATCATGATCACAAGGTTTTTTCTCCATCACAAGAGAGGAATGACACCCGGAGGCACTACTGGAGCTGGCAGACCTCGAATCACCGACCGAGTCTTCTATCGAAACATTCTGCGAGTGTCACGTGCAAATCCAAGACTGACAGCCGCGGATGTCCTTTCACTTTCAAAGTCACCTGGAGATCCCAATGTGTCCTCACGCACTATCCGACGTCGTCTCCTGGTAGGAGGACTCCTGCGTCGTCCGACCAAGAAATCCTTCATCAGCGATACAAACAGAAGAGCTAGAGTCAAGTGGGCACGAGCTCATCTTAACTGGGGACGCGCTGAGTGGCGCATAATCCTCTGGTCGGATGAAAGCAAATTCAATCCCTTCGGTTCTGACGGAATCAAGTACGTACGCCGCCCTATTGGTACTAGATTCCATCCGAAGTACCAGTTACCTACAGTGAAACATGGGGAGGAAATGTCATGCTTTGGGGCTGTTTCTGGGCTGGCGGAATAGGCCCTCTTCGTCGAGTTGACGGAGAGATGGACCGATTTCAATATGCAGATATCTTGAAAAGACCATGAGACCATATGCACTCAAGAACATTGGTAGGTCATTCATCTATCAGCAAGACAACGACCCGAAACACTCATCGCTGAAATTTTTGTGCAACCGAAAGTAGTAATTTTTATGTGCAACGTTGGTAATAATTACTAGCTGTGGTTGTCATATCAAAGAATTGTAGCATCTAACCTCAATGCGTGTCATGCTTTATACTCTTTGCTTTATGATTTTCTCTTTGATTCTGTGCTACATACGATTATACATTCAGATTAATCCACCATTAAAATCAATACAAATTACGGTATTTTCTAATTACACAAAATAGTTTTACACATAAAATAAATCAAACACAAAAGGTGAATACCAAATTTGAACTTGACCTCTAATAGTAGATTATTTTACTAGGAGTTAAACAATATAATTGTTGAGCTTAAAAGTTTGCTGGCGAGGTGTTAGCCGAGACAGCAAATTAAGCGAAACAATTATATTTTTAACTCAAGTGAAATATATTATTTTTCTTCAAGCGTTTATTGCTAGTTTTCATGTGTTATTTTCAAATTTTCGAGATTCTCGAGTCTTATAGTGACTTTTTATTCTCGACGAATCAAGTTGGTACTTTACTGTTAAATTCATAATATGGCATAACTTAATAACTTAATGAACAATAAAATAAGTTAATGAACAATAAAAAAATTAACATATATAGTTTACAATAACCTAGTCATGGTTTATAGTGCAATTGTTGTATATTTTAAGTAACGACAGCAGCATCACTTGCAGAAATAGAAATAGGTGGTACTTTTTGATTAGAGAGCATAATTTCGTTAATAATTACCGTCCCAGTTCCTTCAACATCAATTCTTTTTTGAATTGGGATCGACACTTTTGATCGGCTTGCTGCAGTTGAAGAGGAAGCAACGGGCTGATACTGGCTTGACAGTACTTGCGCCACTTCACTTTTTTTCTTTAAAGAAGCTTCGACATATCCCTCTGCAATTGCCGATGACTTCCAATCCCCATGCTTTTTAATCGTAAGTAAATCGCCTCCTTGATTTGCAAGATGCGATGCAGAAGAGTGGCGAAAGCAGTGGCCAGTATATGTTTCATAATTAGATAGCGTCAAAAATTTTGCTATGTTTTTAGGTACTTCACCAATCTATTAATACCTATTGGTGATACAGTACATAGACCTCTACGGTAAGTTAAAAAATCTGTCGTGAAGTATGGGATGGTCTTAATAGAATATATTTTTTAAGGAGGTTAATCCAAGAATCTTCCGTAATGACAAATAGACGAGATGAACAGTGACCTGAATTACATCAGATTTGAGCTGCACGTTCTTCATCGTCATATGAGTCAGCTCATCCCGCCTACAAGTTCCACAATACCCCATGATTAATATAACCTAAATAAAGGTAAATTTTAAATTTGTAACTTAAAATATAACGTAGGACATTACCTTCATTTCCAAGAAAGTATAATCGTCAGCCTCGTTAAGAAATTTAATGATATCATCGTACTGTAAAATACTTGATTTTTTTTATTGATAATTTTGGAATTTCTTTTCAAAAGGCAATTACTTTAAATGTTTAGAAATGTCAATATTTTTATTAATCGGGAGACATGATCGGAGCATGGAGTAACTTGACCACATTGTCGACGACTTCTTTGTTTTACTCATTATTTCGAAGTAGGCTAGATTTCAAATTACATAGTAGGAAAGTGCTCGTCACTGATACCAACTGAAATATGTATATACAAAATCGCTGCTACATGTTACAATTTTTATTAGTAAATAATAGTATATTAAAGTATAAGTTGCAGAAGGCAGCTATCACACGAATTTGAAATTTCGAAACGAGCCGCGAATACTTTACACCGTGTTATCAATAAAAATAAAAATTTCACATCTATGGAATTTTGGTTGGTGCAATTTTTTCTGTCGTCACTTTAGGCGGCTATGAAACAAATTTAATTTGAAAGCGTCACTTTTTTTATATTTTCGTTGATACGTGCTGACGCAATTCCCCAAAATGCTACAAAACATTTGGCTACCTGACAAGTCCAAATACCAGTATGAAATATAACCTAATTAGAATATAAGCAATTGTCACTTCACATTTTAATGTTACCAAGTTCAAAACTTTAATTCTGTCAATAAAAGCAAATTGTAATTTATTTTTATTTGCAGTTTTATGCAAACAATTTAAAACTCAGCAAATATGCTATTAGTAGTTGGTTGAATTAAGTAAACAATGTTTTTTTAATTTGAATATATCAGGATTAACAGAAACACCAAAAACTGCACCAAAACTTTATCGGTATCGCTGATGATGATAGCTTAGCTATTGAAACACGTGTCTGAGTAAAGTTTTTGGTGCAGTTTTTTGGTGTTTTTCTGTTGTCAAATACACGCTGCAGTTAGTGTTCCTTCCTTTGATATCAAGTGACATTTTTCCGTAACAGTAACATTTTTCGCTACTATTTTTCAGATTGTTTTTACATTAGTTTCGAAATGGTAACCTAGGTAACATCACCACAATCGATTAGAATTTGAATTCAAAATTGATTTAATTCCTTTTAATTTTTTTTTCAAAATAGAACAATATTGAATATTACAATCAAAGACCATATACTTTGGTTACACGTAACCAAACATGATTTTTTGTTTTGCGTTTCGTCACTAGTAACATAAATAACTACCTAAAATAATACTTCTATAATATAATTAGGATCTCTAGCCTACATTCCTCGTGGAATGCGCCCATTTATAATTTCTGGGAGAAGACACTTTTTGTAAAATTGTTCCTGTTTTGGCTACATCTCGTTGTTCCAGAGGTTTTCATCTATAAATATTCTTTCCACATAAAAATCATTATCGCAATAGGTACAAAGGTCACAAATAACTTCTACCAATTATATTCAGTTGAATCTGAATTTGGTAAAAATAAATGTGATTTCTATTCTGAAAATCTGAAACTGAAAAATGTGCATTAGAGTTCCTTAAAAATTTATGTTCCTACCAACTTCCTTTCAAAATATATACATATTAGTAAGGTCAGCCAATACCACTCATCTCTTGGGACAAAGAATGTAGGCAGGACTTCTGCAAAGGAAAGGGGTTGTACCTGTGGAAGGTGTGTTTAAATATTGTATTTTTGATTAATTCCTCTCTAACTCCTAAATGCATATTAATAAAAATCAAACTTCATTTCATAATTTTGTTTAGACTAGTGTGCATAAGGTGTACCTACGACTCATTATCCGTATAATTCTAAAATGTTAATTATTGTTTACGGTTTTATTATATGAAAAATACTTTCATATTACCTACATATTCTTGAGAATGTGTTGCTTGATCATATGCAAAAACACCAAGTCTGTTGTAGATCTGGTTTTGAATGTGAAGCGAAACAAAGTTTATGATATTTTATTATTAAAAGTTAAATAATCAGTTCTGTAGGTTTTGCGTCATCTAGTGTCGACTCGTGTTAGCGATCACGTATGCAATGGTTCGCATTAAGCAACTTTGTCGACAGGTATGTAAAGCAGTTACATAAGTCGATCCTTCGATAATTGTAGCTAACATAAGCGTTAGCAAAATAAAATCTCGAATCGCCTGCTGTAAATTCGCAAGAGGTTGTACAATAGCAAACAAACACTGAGAATCACTCGACAGCTGTTTCTGTCCTTTGGGACTCTTCAGGAGGAGAGAACCTGAGTGTAAGTTCACTATTGTACAAATGCGTGCTGTCAACTATATTCCCTACTGGAGGGTACATCATATTCAAACTGTTTTGCGACATCTAGTGTCGACTCGTGTTAGCGATCACGTACGCAATGGTTCGCATTAAGCAACTTTGCGAATTTACAGCAGGCGATTCGAGATTTTTGCTAACGCTTATGTTGGCTATAATTATCGAAGGATCGACTTATGTAACTGCTTTTACATACTTGTTGACAAAGTTGCTTAATGCGAACCATTGCGTACATAATCGCTAACACGAGTCGACACTAGATGTCGCAAAACCTACAGTTTTAACCATAAAACGTTACTCAGTTACCGTATGGGGATTAATTATCAGTATACATTTTTATGAAATAAAGGGCGTGCAAAAAGTATAGATCAAAATTATTTGATAACCCCTCTGTGCTACGCCAATTGATAATCCAAATTTGTCGAAATAATATGTGCTGATTCGTACTGATAAACAATTAATACATGTCGATTTTCAAATTAATATCTCTAATCTAAGTGAAGATATTTTAAAAATATATATTTAACACATTCACTCCATCACCCTGTAGAATATTAACGGAAAGGTTTAGCGAAAATGTTATTTAGCTTTTCTTAATTTCTCGTCAACATCTATACAATCTTCAATTTACGGTACTTTATTCTGAAACACCCTGTATGTTTTTAAAATATAAATTGGTACAGTTGATATTAAAGAAAAGCCCTATAAAAACAGTGGACAGCTTGATACGCATGATACACTACGTCCAAGATAAGGAGCGCCACTATGGGTATCTTCGAAATGGTAGCAGATACAGACTTGGTTAAATGGGACAATAGTTGCACCCTCAAAGGCCCAAAGAAATTACGATCAGATATTTTTTAAAATTTAATTCGTTTTTTGAGATATTTTGATTGATTTTAAACTGCTTTACATTCCTAATATCAAAGTAGTTAGATTTACAAATAAATTTTTACATAACTTAATGTATGTGATGATTCTATAAAAATAAGTTTATATCTAGAGTATTAGGGGCACTTTAAAGTTGACTTAGATAACTAGTAATTAATCTCAAACGGACCTCGAAACGATATCACCTGTAGAAGGGTTGCCATGGAAAAATAATTCTGCATTTCGTATGTTTAGCTTTTAATCAGTTTATTAAGTTCATTCTTCTCGTATTACACCCTGGTTAGATTCTCATTCACGCACTCAAACAGTTGGAAATACGTCAATTTAGGGTTCTTTTAAATCTAATCTATTAAAAACCAAGTAAACCATAACTAATTAATAAAATTCTTTGGTGGACCATACTGTTAAATGGTATGTTGTTTTATTTAAAAACGACTCTTTATTACCTTTCATAAATATCAAATAACTAAATATTTTGACATTTCAATGCGAGATTATTTGACTCGTGGTTTGAGTTAAAACAAATGTAGCGTTTTCAAGGAATTGTTTTATTTTCTGCCGTATTGTTCTTTAACTATTCTTTTATTTGTTTATGCACTTATACTTAGTCTAAAAGCTTAGAGTATTTTACCTTTTGATTTTATGAAAGAATGAGAATATAAGCTTCGGATTGTTGTTGAATCGGATAATCTTAATCTTCTAACAATAGCGTAGGTATTTGTAAGTTTTCGTGGAATTACATCAAGGGTTATGAGTGATAAATTATATTTACAGTCATATTAAAATTTAAATTCTTTAAAAGTTAAAAATAGACTATTTACATTTTCCAGATACCTATAATAATAAATTAATAATGATATCCATAAGTTCATAAGAAATACTATATATCATATCATATATCATTAGAATTCGAAATTTAGGAAATAAAATTAGAACTTAATCTTTTCACAGGTGGTTCAATACTTAATAGGACAATCGTTTTTAATAGATGGCGTTAAAATAGACAAACATTTTATTATTTAAAGAGGCACCTTAAGCCCATTTGGTAGTAATACTAAAAGCTACAATTCGGGAAGCGATTTTTCGGCAAATATCCACCTACACTAAAAATAGACATTGTCTACTTGCTCTCTCGGAAATTGAAGTCTGTTGATGTTTTTATTTTAAATAAGTCGTAAAAGGGTTTGGCAACTTGAGGGGCGTATCGTTAAAGTTTAATTCGCTTAATTGTATAAATTGTTACTTAAATGATGCTAAATTATATACTCTACGACATGTCGTTTACAAATTTTCATAACCTCTTTGTGTCCAATTTTTCTAAAAATGTTTGAAAAATTTGATTTTTGTGTAAAAATGCTTGTAATGGTACTTATGTTCCTTATAAAAATTTTTCATAATTATTGATTGTTTCCAAAGAGAATGGGTTTGTATCATATTTGATATAATGGGCATTGAAATATAAATAAAACAAGATTTTCGGATCATTAGTAATATCAGCGTTTATTGTAAATTTATGTAAGGCATTTGTAATATCCACTAGTGGCCATAATTATATAAGATTCATGCTAATTCATCATAAAACTTTTCAAAGGTAACGTATCCTTTCTATTTTTTTACAGATTGTGGTGTTACCGTAGTCGACATGGTACAGCAACAATTGGCGATTTATATGAAAATGCAGAAGTTAAATAAAATACTGTACGAAAATGTCAATATTGATTTTTGCAATTTTCTTTGATTTTTAATGTTTTTTGCCGTTAATATTTTGATTGTGTATTTATAAATTTATTTCATGTTCTGCAGGATAAGTAGGCCCTGTGGCCATCGAAATCTAACCCTTCTGCAGTAAGATGCAATCGTCCTTGAGCTCGGCAAGGACGTACCTATGATCAACTTGCCGGTCAGTTCAATGTCAGTCGAATCATGATCACAAGGTTTTTCTCCATCACAAGAGAGGAATGACACCCGGAGGCACTACTGGAGCTGGCAGACCTCGAATCACCGACCGAGTCTTCTATCGAAACATTCTGCGAGTGTCACGTGCAAATCCAAGACTGACAGCCGCGGATGTCCTTTCACTTTCAAAGTCACCTGGAGATCCCAATGTGTCCTCACGCACTATCCGACGTCGTCTCCTGGTAGGAGGACTCCCTGCACGTCGTCCGACCAAGAAATCCTTCATCAGCGATACAAACAGAAGAGCTAGAGTCAAGTGGGCACGAGCTCATCTTAACTGGGGACGCGCTGAGTGGCGCATAATCCTCTGGTCGGATGAAAGCAAATTCAATCCCTTCGGTTCTGACGGAATCAAGTACGTACGCCGCCCTATTGGTACTAGATTCCATCCGAAGTACCAGTTACCTACAGTGAAACATGGGGAGGAAATGTCATGCTTTGGGGCTGTTTCTGGCTGGCGGAATAGGCCTCTTCGTCGAGTTGACGGAGAGATGGACCGATTTCAATATGCAGATATCTTGGAAAAGACCATGAGACCATATGCACTCAAGAACATTGGTAGGTCATTCATCTATCAGCAAGACAACGACCCGAAACACTCATCGCTGAAATTTTGTGCAACCGAAAGTAGTACTTTTATGTGCAACGTTGGTAATAATTACTAGCTGTGGTTGTCATATCAAAGAATTGTAGCATCTAACCTCAATGCGTGTCATGCTTTATACTCTTTGCTTTATGATTTTCTCTTTGATTCTGTGCTACATACGATTATACATTCAGATTAATCCACCATTAAAATCAATACAAATTACGGTATTTTCTAATTACACAAAATAGTTTTACACATAAAATAAATCAAACACAAAAGGTGAATACCAAATTTGAACTTGACCTCTAATAGTAGATTATTTACTAGAGTTAAACAATATAATTGTTGAGCTTAAAAGTTTGCTGGCGAGGTGTTAGCCGAGACAGCAAATTAAGCGAAACAATTATATTTTTTAACTCAAGTGAAATATATTATTTTTCTTCAAGCGTTTATTGCTAGTTTTCATGTGTTATTTTCAAATTTTCGAGATTCTCGAGTCTTATAGTGACTTTTTATTCTCGACGAATCAAGTTGGTACTTTACTGTTAAATTCATAATATGGCATAACTTAATAACTTAATGAACAATAAAATAAGTTAATGAACAATAAAAAATTAACATATATAGTTTACAATAACCTAGTCATGGTTTATAGTGCAATTGTTGTATATTTTAAGTAACGACAGCAGCATCACTTGCAGAAATAGAAATAGGTGGTACTTTTTGATTAGAGAGCATAATTTCGTTAATAATTACCGTCCCAGTTCCTTCAACATCAATTCTTTTTGAATTGGGATCGACACTTTTGATCGGCTTGCTGCAGTTGAAGAGGAAGCAACGGGCTGATACTGGCTTGACAGTACTTGCGCCACTTCACTTTTTTTCTTTAAAGAAGCTTCGACATATCCCTCTGCAATTGCCGATGACTTCCAATCCCCATGCTTTTTAATCGTAAGTAAATCGCCTCCTTGATTTGCAAGATGCGATGCAGAAGAGTGGCGAAAGCAGTGGCCAGTATATGTTTCATAATTAGATAGCTCAAAATTTTGCTATGTTTTTAGGTACTTCACCAATCTTATTAATACCTATTGGTGATACAGTACATAGACCTCTACGGTAAGTTAAAAAAATCTGTCGTGTGAAGTATGGGATGGTCTTAATAGAATATATTTTTAAGGAGGTTAATCCAAGAATCTTCCGTAATGACAAATAGACGAGTGAACAGTGACCTGAATTACATCAGATTTGAGCTGCACGTTCTTCATCGTCATATGAGTCAGCTCATCCTGCCTACAAGTTCCACAATACCCCATGATTAATATAACCTAAATAAAGGTAAATTTTAAATTTGTAACTTAAAATATAACGTAGACATTACCTTCATTTCAAGAAAGTATAATCGTCAGCCTCGTTAAGAAATTTAATGATATCATCGTACTGTAAAATACTTGATTTTTTTATTGATAATTTTGGAATTTCTTTCAAAAGGCAATTACTTTTAAATGTTTAGAAATGTCAATATTTTTATTAATCGGGAGACATGATCGGAGCATGGAGCAACTTTGACCACATTGTCGACGACTTCTTTGTTTTACTCATTATTTCGAAGTAGGCTAGATTTCAAATTACATAGTAGGAAAGTGCTCGTCACTGATACCAACTGAAATATGTATATACAAAAATCGCTGCTACATGTTACAATTTTTATTAGTAAATAATAGTATATTAAAGTATAAGTTGCAGAAGGCAGCTATCAAGCACGAATTTGAAATTTCGAAACGAGCCGCGAATACTTTACACCGTGTTATCAATAAAAAAATAAAAATTTCACATCTATGGAATTTTGGTTGGTGCAATTTTTCTGTCGTCACTTTAGGGCGGCTATGAAACAAATTTAATTTGAAAGCGTCACTTTTTTTATATTTTCGTTGATACGTGCTGACGCAATTCCCCAAAATGCTACAAAACATTTGCTACCTGACAAGTCCAAATACCAGTATGAAATATAACCTAATTAGAATATAAGCAATTGTCACTTCACATTTTAATGTTACCAAGTTCAAAACTTCTTAATTCTGTCAATAAAAGCAAACTGTAATTTATTTTATTTGCAGTTTTATGCAAACAATTTAAAACTCAGCAAATATGCTATTAGTAGTTGGTTGAATTAAGTAAACAATGTTTTTTTAATTTGAATATATCAGTGATAACAGAAAACATCAAAACTGCACCAAAACTTTATCGGTATCGCTGATGATGATAGCTTAGCTATTGAAACACGTGTCTGAGTAAAGTTTTGGTGCAGTTTTGGTGTTTTTCTGTTGTCAAAACACGCTGCAGTTAGTGTTCCTTTCCTTTGATATCAAGTGACATTTTTCCGTAACAGTAACATTTTTCGCTACTATTTTTCAGATTGTTTTTACATTAGTTTCGAAAATGGTAACCTAGGTAACATCACTCACAATCGATTAGAATTTGAATTCAAAATTGATTTAATTCCTTTAATTTTTTTTCAAAATAGAACAATATTGAATATTACACCAAAGACCATATACTTTGGTTACACGTAACCAAACATGATTTTTTGTTTTTGCGTTTCGTCACTAGTAACATAAATAACTACCTAAAATAATACTTCTATAATATAATTAGGATTCTAGCCTACATTCCTCGTGGAATGCGCCCATTTATAATTTCTGGGAGAAGACACTTTTGTAAAATTGTTCCTGTTTTGGCTACATCTCGTTGTTCCAGAGGTTTTCATCTATAAATATTCTTTTCCACATAAAAATCATTATCGCAATAGGTACAAAGGTCACAAATAACTTCTACCAATTATATTCAGTTGAATCTGAATTTGGTAAAAATAAATGTGATTTCTATTCTGAAAATCTGAAACTGAAAATGTGCATTAGAGTTCCTTAAAAATTTATGTTCCTACCAACTTCCCTTTCAAAAATATATACATATTAGTAAGGTCAGCCAATACCACTCATCTCTTGGGACAAAGAATGTAGGCAGGACTGCAAAGGAAAGGGGTTGTACTCTGTGGAAGGTGTGTTTAAATATTGTATTTTTGATTAATTCTCTCTAACTCCTAAATGCATATTAATAAAAAATCAAACTTCATTTCATAATTTTGTTTAGACTAGTGTGCATAAGGTGTACCTACGACTCATTATCCGTATAATTCTAAAATGTTAATTATTGTTTACGGTTTTATTATATGAAAAATACTCTCATATTACCTACATATTCTTGAGAATGTGTTGCTTGATCATATGCAAAAACACCAAGTCTGTTGTAGATCTGGTTTTGAATGTGAAGCGAAACAAAGTTTATGATATTTTTATTATTAAAAGTTAAATAATCAGTCTGTAGGTTTTGCGTCATCTAGTGTCGACTCGTGTTAGCGATCACGTACGCAATGGTTCGCATTAAGCAACTTTGTCGACAGGTATGTAAAAGCAGTTACATAAGTCGATCCTTCGATAATTGTAGCTAACATAAGCGTTAGCAAAAATAAAAATCTCGAATCGCCTGCTGTAAATTTGCAAGAGGTTGTACAATAGCAAACAAACACTGAGAATCACTGACAGCTGTTTCGTCCTTTTGGGACTCTTCAGAGTGAGAGAACTCGAGTGTAAGTTCACTATTGTACAAATGCGTGCTGTCAACTATATTCCTTACTGAGGGTACATCATATTCAAACTGTTTTGCGACATCTAGTGTCGACTCGTGTTAGCGATCACGTACGCAATGGTTCGCATTAAGCAACTTTGCGAATTTACAGCAGGCGATTCGAGATTTTTGCTAACGCTTATGTTGGCTATAATTATCGAAGGATCGACTTATGTAACTGCTTACATACTTGTTGACAAAGTTGCTTAATGCGAACCATTGCGTACATAATCGCTAACACGAGTCGACACTAGATGTCGCAAAACCTACAGTTTTAACCATAAAACGTTACTCAGTTACCGTATGGGGATTAATTATCAGTATACATTTTATGAAATAAAGGGCGTGCAAAAAGTATAGATCAAAATTATTTGATAACCCTCTGTGCTACGCCAATTGATAATCCAAATTTGTCGAAATAATATGTGCTGATTCGTACTGATAAACAATTAATACATGTCGATTTTCAAATTAATATCTCTAATCTAAGTGAAGATATTTAAAAATATATATTTAACACATTCACTCCATCACCCTGTAGAATATTAACGGAAAGGTTTAGCGAAAATGTTATTTAGCTTTTCTTAATTTCTCGTCAACATCTATACAATCTTCAATTTACGGTACTTTATTCTGAAACACCCTGTATGTTTTTTAAAATATAAATTGGTACAGTTGATATTAAAGAAAAGCCCTATAAAAACAGTGGACAGCTTGATACGCATGATACACTACGTCCAAGATAAGGAGCGCCACTATGGGTATCTTCGAAATGGTAGCAGATACAGACTTGGTTAAATGGGACAATAGTTGCACCCTCAAAGGCCCAAAGAAATTACGATCAGATATTTTTTAAAATTTAATTCGTTTTTGAGATATTTTGATTGATTTTAAACTGCTTTACATTCCTAATATCAAAGTAGTTAGATTTACAAATAAATTTTACATAACTTAATGTATGTGATGATTCTATAAAATAAGTTTATATCTAGAGTATTAGGGGCACTTTAAAGTTGACTTAGATAACTAGTAATTAATCTCAAACGGACCTCGAAACGATATCACCTGTAGAAGGGGTTGCCATGGAAAAATAATTCTGCATTTCGTATGTTTAGCTTTTAATCAGTTTATTAAGTCTATTCTTCTCGTATTACACCCTGGTTAGATTCTCATTCACGCACTCAAACAGTTGGAAATACGTCAATTTAGGGTTCTTTAAATCTAATCTATTAAAAACCAAGTAAACCATAACTAATTAATAAAATTCTTGTGGACCATACTGTTAAATGGTATGTTGTTTTATTTAAAACGACTCTTTATTACCTTCATAAATATCAAATAACTAAATATTTTGACATTTCAATGCGAGATTATTTGACTCGTGGTTTGAGTTAAAACAAATGTAGCGTTTTCAAGGAATTGTTTTATTTTCTGCCGTATTGTTCTTAACTATTCTTTTATTTGTTTATGCACTTATACTTAGTCTAAAAGCTTAGAGTATTTTACCTTTTGATTTTATGAAAGAATGAGAATATAAGCTTTCGGATTGTTGTTGAATCGGATAATCTTAATCTTCTAACAATAGCGTAGGTATTTGTAAGTTTTCGTGGAATTACATCAAGGGTTATGAGTGATAAATTATATTTACAGTCATATTAAAATTTAAATTCTTTAAAAGTTAAAAAATAGACTATTTACATTTTCCAGATACCTATAATAATAAATTAATAATGATATCCATAAGTTCATAAGAAATACTATATATCATATCATATCATTAGAATTCGAAATTTAGGAAATAAAATTAGAACTTAATCTTTCACAGGTGGTTCAATACTTAATAGGGACAATCGTTTTTTAATAGATGGCGTTAAAATAGACAAACATTTTATTATTTAAAGAGGCACCTTAAGCCCATTTGGTAGTAATACTAAAAGCTACACCGGGAAGCGATTTTTCGGCAAATATCCACCTACACTAAAAAATAGACATTGTCTACTTGCTCTCGGAAATTGAAGTCTGTTGATGTTTTTATTTTAAATAAGTCGTAAAAGGTTTGGCAACTTGAGGGGCGAATCGTTAAAGTTTAATTCGCTTAATTGTATAAATTGTTACTTAAATGATGCTAAATTATATACTCTACGACATGTCGTTTACAAATTTTCATAACCTCTTTGTGTCCAATTTTTCTAAAATGTTTGAAAAATTTGATTTTTGTGTAAAAATGCTTGTAATGGTACTTATGTTCCTTATAAAAATTTTTCATAATTATTGATTGTTTCCAAAGAGAATGGGTTTGTATCATATTGATATAATGGGCATTGAAATATAAATAAACAAGATTTTCGGATCATTAGTAATATCAGCGTTTATTGTAAATTTATAAGGTATTTTGTAATATCCACTAGTGGCTATAATTATATAAGATTCATGCTAATTCATCATAAAACTTTTTCAAAGGTAACGTATCCTTTCTATTTTTTTACAGATTGTGGTGTTACCGTAGTCGACATGGTACAGCAACAATTGGCGATTTATATGAAAATGCAGAAGTTAAATAAAAATACTGTACGAAAATGTCAATATTGATTTTTTGCAATTTTTGATTTTTAATGTTTTTTGCCGTTAATATTTTGATTGTGTATTTATAAATTTATTTCATGTTCTGGCAGGATAAGTAGCCCCGTGGCCATCGAAATTCTAACCCCTTCGCAGTAAGATGCAATCGTCCTTGAGCTCGGCAAGGACGTACCTATGATCAACTTGCCGGTCAGTTCAACGTCAGTCGAATCTTGATCACAAGGTTTTTCTCCATCACAAGAGAGGAATGACACCCGGAGGCACTACTGGAGCTGGCAGACCTCGAATCACCGACCGAGTCTTCTTTCGAAACATTCTGCGAGTGTCACGTGCAACCAAGACTGACAGCCGCGGGATGTCCTTTCACTTTCAAAGTCACCTGAGATCCCAATGTGTCCTCACGCACTCATCCGACGTCGTCTCCTGGTAGGAGGACTCCCTGCACGTCGTCCGACCAAGAAATCTTCATCAGCGATACAAACAGAAGAGCTAGAGTCATGGGCACGAGCTCATCTTAACTGGGGACGCGCTGAGTGGCGCATAATCCTCTGGTCGGATGAAAGCAAATTCAATCCCTTCGGTTCTGACGGAATCAAGTACGTATGCCGCCCTATTGGTACTAGATTCCATCCGAAGTACCAGTTACCTACAGTGAAACATGGGGAGGAAATGTCATGCTTTGGGGCTGTTTCTGCTGGCGGAATAGGGCCCTCTTCGTCGAGTTGACGGAGAGATGGACCGATTTCAATATGCAGATATCTTGAAAAGACCATGAGACCATATGCACTCAAGAACATTGGTAGGTCATTCATCTATCAGCAAGACAACGACCCGAAACACTCATCGCTGAAATTTTTGTGCAACCGAAAGTAGTAATTTTTATGTGCAACGTTGGTAATAATTACTAGCTGTGGTTGTCATATCAAAGAATTGTAGCATCTAACCTCAATGCGTGTCATGCTTTATACTCTTTGCTTTATGATTTTCTTTGATTCTGTGCTACATACGATTATACATTCAGATTAATCCACCATTAAAATCAATACAAATTACGGTATTTTCTAATTACACAAAATAGTTTTACACATAAAATAAATCAAACACAAAAGGTGAATACCAAATTTGAACTTGACCTCTAATAGTAGATTATATTACTAGGAGTTAAACAATTTAATTGTTGAGCTTAAAAGTTTGCTGGCGAGGTGTTAGCCGAGACAGCAAATTAAGCGAAACAATTATATTTTTTAACTCAAGTGAAATATATTATTTTTTCTTCAAGCGTTTATTGCTAGTTTTCATGTGTTATTTTCAAATTTTCGAGATTCTCGAGTCTTATAGTGACTTTTATTCTCGACGAATCAAGTTGGTACTTTTACTGTTAAATTCATAATATGGCATAACTTAATAATTTAATGAACAATAAAATAAGTTAATGAACAATAAAAAAATTAACATATATAGTTTACAATAACCTAGTCATGGTTTATAGTGCAATTGTTGTATATTTTAAGTAACGACAGCAGCATCACTTGCAGAAATAGAAATAGGTGGTACTTTTTGATTAGAGAGCATACTTTCGTTAATAATTACCGTCCCAGTTCCTTCAACATCAATTCTTTTTGAATTGGGATCGACACTTTGATCGGCTTGCTGCAGTTGAAGAGGAAGCTAACGGGCTGATACTGGCTTGACAGTACTTGCGCCACTTCACTTTTTTCTTTAAAGAAGCTTCGACATATCCTCTGCAATTGCCGATGACTTCCAATCCCCATGCTTTTTAATCGTAAGTAAATCGCCTCCTTGATTTGCAAGATGCGATGCAGAAGAGTGGCGAAAGCAGTGGCCAGTATATGTTTATAATTAGATAGCGTCAAAATTTTGCTATGTTTTTAGGTACTTCACCAATCTTATTAATACCTATTGGTGATACAGTACATAGACCTCTACGGTAAGTTAAAAAATCTGTCGTGTGAAGTATGGGATGGTCTTAATAGAATATATTTTTTAAGGAGGTTAATCCAAGAATCTTTCCGTAATGACAAATAGACGAGATGAACAGTGACCTGAATTACATCAGATTTGAGCTGCACGTTCTTCATCGTCATATGAGTCAGCTCATCCCGCCTACAAGTTCCACAATACACCCATGATTAATATAACCTAAATAAAGGTAAATTTTAAATTTGTAACTTAAAATATAACGTAGGACATTACCTTCATTTCCAAGAAAGTATAATCGTCAGCCTCGTTAAGAAATTTAATGATATCATCGTACTGTAAAATACTTGATTTTTATTGATAATTTTGGAATTTCTTTTCAAAAGGCAATTACTTTTAAATGTTTAGAAATGTCATTATTTTTATTAATCGGGAGACATGATCGGAGCATGGAGTAACTTGACCACATTGTCGACGACTTCTTTGTTTTACTCATTATTTCGAAGTAGGCTAGATTTCAAATTACATAGTAGGAAAGTGCTCGTCACTGATACCAACTGAAATATGATATATACAAAATCGCTGCTACATGTTACAATTTTTTATTAGTAAATAATAGTATATTAAAGTATAAGTTGCAGAAGGCAGCTATCAAGCACGAATTTGAAATTTCGAAACGAGCCGCGAATACTTTACACCGTGTTATCAATAAAAATAAAAATTTCACATCTATGGAATTTTGGTTGGTGCAATTTTTCTGTCGTCACTTTAGGGCGGCTATGAAACAAATTTAATTTGAAAGCGTCACTTTTTTTATATTTTCGTTGATACAAAGGACGCAATTCTCAAAATGCTACAAAACATTTGCTACCTGACAAGTCCAAATACCAGTATGAAATATAACCTAATTAGAATATAAGCAATTGTCACTTCACATTTTAATGTTACCAAGTTCAAAACTTCTTAATTCTGTCAATAAAAGCAAACTGTAATTTATTTTTATTTGCAGTTTTATGCAAACAATTTAAAACTCAGCAAATATGCTATTAGTAGTTGGTTGAATTAAGTAAACAATGTTTTTTAATTTGAATATCAGTGACAACAGAAACACACAAAACTGCACCAAAACTTTATCGGTATCGCTGATGATGATAGCTTAGCTATTGAAACACGTGTCTGAGTAAAGTTTTGGTGCAGTTTTTGGTGTTTTTCTGTTGTCAAATACACGCTGCAGTTAGTGTTCCTTTCCTTTGATATCAAGTGACATTTTTCCGTAACAGTAACATTTTTCGCTACTATTTTTCAGATTGTTTTTACATTAGTTTCGAAAATGGTAACCTAGGTAACATCACTCACAATCGATTAGGAATTTAATTCAAAATTGATTTAATTCCTTTTAATTTTTTTTCAAAAATAGAACAATATTGAATATTACACCAAAGACCATATACTTTTGGTTACACGTAACCAAACATGATTTTTTGTTTTTGTGTTTCGTCACTAGTAACATAAATAACTACCTAAAATAATACTCTATAATATAATTAGGATTCTAGCCTACATTCCCCGTGGAATGCGCCCATTTATAATTTCTGGAGAAGACACTTTTGTAAAATTGTTCCTGTTTTGGCTACATCTCGTTGTTCCAGAGGTTTTCATCTATAAATATTCTTTCCACATAAAAATCATTATCGCAATAGGTACAAAGGTCACAAATAACTTCTACCAATTATATTCAGTTGAATCTGAATTTGGTAAAATAAATGATTTCTATTCTGAAAATCTGAAACTGAAAAATGTGCATTAGAGTTCCTTAAAAATTTATGTTCCTACCAACTTCCTTTCAAAAATATATACATATTAGTAAGGTCAGCCAATACCACTCATCTCTTGGGACAAAGAATGTAGGCAGGACTTCTGCAAAGGAAAGGGGTTGTACCTGTGGAAGGTGTGTTTAAATATTGTATTTTTGATTAATTCCTCTCTAACTCCTAAATGCATATTAATAAAAATCAAACTTCATTTCATAATTTTGTTTAGACTAGTGTGCATATAAGGTGTACCACGACTCATTATCCGTATAATTTAAAATGTTAATTATTGTTTACGGTTTTATTATATGAAAAATACTCTCATATTACCTACATATTCTTGAGAATGTGTTGCTTGATCATATGCAAAACACCAAGTCTGTTGTAGATCTGGTTTTGAATGTGAAGCGAAACAAAGTTTATGATATTTTATTATTAAAAGTTAAATAATCAGTCTGTAGGTTTTGCGTCATCTAGTGTCGACTCGTGTTAGCGATCACGTACGCAATGGTTCGCATTAAGCAACTTTGTCGACAGGTATGTAAAAGCAGTTACATAAGTCGATCCTTCGATAATTGTAGCTAACATAAGCGTTAGCAAAATTAAAATCTCGAATCGCCTGCTGTAAATTTGCAGAGGTTGTACAATAGCAAACAAACACTGAGAATCACTCGACAGCTGTTTCGTCCTTTTGGGACTCTTCAGGAGTGAGAGAACTCGAGTGTAAGTTGACTATTGTACAAATTCGTGCTGTCAACTATATTCCCTACTAGAGGGTACATCATATTCAAACTGTAGGTTTTGCGACATCTAGTGTCGACTCGTGTTAGTGATCACGTACGTAATGGTTCGCCTAAGCAACTTTGTCGACAGGTACGTAAAAGCAGTTACATAAGTCGATCCTTCGATAATTATAGCCAACAAAAACGTTAGCAAAAAAAATCTCGAATCGCCTGCTGTAAATTCGCAAGAGGTTGTATAATAGCAAACAAACACTGAGAATCCTCGACAGCTGTTCCGTCCTTTTCGGACTCTTCACGAGTGAGAGAACTCGAGTGTAAGTTCACTATTGTACTAATGCGTGCTGTCAACTATATTCCCTACTAGAGGGTATATCATATTCAAACTGTAGGTTTTGCGACATCTAGTGTCGACTGGTGTTAGCGATCACGTACGTATTGGCTATAATTATGTAACTGCTTTTACATACTTGTCGACAAAGTTGCTTAAATAATCAGTCCGATCAAATTGATACTTTTATTTTCTTACAAAATATGTACTTCTTTGGTCTAGACTACTTATAACTCATTTATTATTCATTTTAAAAACATTTTTTTGTTGATATACATCCTTAAAGAAGGCCTGAGAATCTGAGAACGTTCCTACATTTTTGATATAGAAAGGAGACAAATAAAACTGTATTAATCACACATTTCTTTTTTAATTTTTATTTTATTATTCCACATCCACAAAATTTTAACACCCATTTTTTCCAAATTCGATCATAAAAAAATTTAGTCCTATGGCCGGACGGGCTCCTGTCCGTCCGTATGTAAACAAGAAGGAAAAGGAAAACCGCCGCTCAGATTTACATAAAACTTTTTGCACATTGGTCTTATTTATAATATCGCAGATCTGATTAGATTTTGATATAATCTATTTAACCAAAAGGGTAGATTTTGAAATCTTGGAATATTAACAAAATTATTCATTTACACGTTTTTTTTTTTCAAATAAAATAAGTTTGTAATATAATTATACATAACTTTTGTTTAACCTCATAGATATTTTAAATCTTGTAATATTAACAAAATATTCAAATTTTTTTTTTTTCATATAAACAGTATCTCCACTAATATTAATTATACAAAAAAAGTTAAGAAAGAAAAGTCTTGGATATTTTAGTGTCTATAACTTTATTTGTTGGAACAATTTTTTTCTAAAAGCAATTTTCATTTTTTCTTTCATTTTCAACTTTAAGAAGAAACTTGTGCGTGTTATACCCTCGTTTTGTCCAGAGGTAGGAATGGTAGTAATCAGGTAGCGTTCCTATTAACGGCTTACCAGTTAGATACATTTAACAATCGTTGGCCGTTACTATTTATAATTTGATTCTTATAATTGCTTCGCAGTGCACTTTTTTTCCACTTTTTCTATCAAAATTATTAAGTTGAGAATTGCGGCGCTGTTAGATGTTTATTTTATTCTCAAGCAAAATGATATCGCCGCACACTTCCTATACTCTTTTACACGTTTCTTGGTATCAATACGATGTGAAGTTCTTCAGAAAACGCTTGTTTTTCATTTCCAGTATCATACGTTTTTTTGCTTTAAACAAAATGATTTTTTTAAAGCAACGGAGATTTCAAAAATTAAAGAAAAAATAAATAGGAAAGAAAATTCAACATAATTCTACATGATAAATATGATAAATTTTTTTCCAACAAAACAACAAAAAGTTCACAAACTCATACATAATATTAAACAAACATACAATAAAAATTAACAACATTATACAAATAATATGTACTACTATTATCAGAACAAAAGAATTCAATAGTTTTTCAAAAAATTAAATAAACAAAATTTTTCTTTAAAAAATAAGCAATTGTTTATTTTAGAAACTGGCAAGTCACAAAAACTGAAAATACAATTATTAAAAGCTAATAATGTATATAAAAACAAGCGTAACGCGCAGTAGTTCACATCGCCACAAACTAATAACGTGTAAGAATGTAACAAAAGTGTTAAATGTGACTAGTAGTGAATGTAACTTAAATTTTCTAAAATATTAAGTAATAAGTAAAATCCTCAAGTACCGAAACGATAGTTTATTCTCTCTCTTAAACTAGACTAAAATTAGAAATGCTCGAAAAGAGAGAACAAATAGTTCAAATAAAACTTATAGTTAATAGAATTTCCTACAGCATTCCTCTTTCATAGCGCATATAAAGTTACCAACTTAACTTTAGTTCTGAATAAAGTCCTGCCTTCTTTTTGAATTTTTCAATTATGTCTGGTTGCAGCAACTAAAAACGGTGTTGAATCGACCGATCGACCGTAAATCAAAACTTTGGTGTTTCAAAAACTGTCCATTAATCGACTTTTATACCGAAAATTAATCAACCGTTTTCTATCGGTATGTCTAAAGTTACCTTTGTAATTGTTTCTATAAATGCTTGCCTCATCAAGTTGGCAATTAAATGAACAAATTAACGATAAACGATGAACAACACACAATTACAACCAGGGATAATGATTACAACGGAACGATGAAATAACTGACAGATGATACGTTAATTCACTATCAATTTAACGCTCACCTGATGAGCAATCATTTATAGAAGTCCTGTAGTAGATAATTTTGTGTTGTCATTTGATTTGAAGGCTTTTTTTTATGCAAGTGAATTGAGCAACTTTATTACATCTCAGTTCATTTAAATAACGAATTTGCGCATTCCCGCCACTAGTTGAATCATATCTCTGAGCTTGGCATCGAATTAGTGCAGACGGGCAAAGGGGAATATTCTTAAAGCGAGTTTAAAAAAACGTATCCAGAATTGAGTCACCATGAAGTAAACTGAAACAATATAGATTGATGCATAAAAGAACGCAGCTTGTGTTATTTCTTTTATTTATATTATATTTATAAATTATGATTGCAGTTAATTATTTGAATAACATTTCATGTGTGTTAAATGACATTGAATAAGTTAAAGAACATTTAACTGATTGAGAATATAGAAAATTTACGAGAATGCTTTATCAATGGTAAACATTCTCATAATATTTAGATAAAGCAGAAATCACTTAGACCTACAGGTTCACCTTTGCGGAAGAGTTAACAGTTTTCCAAGCCTCAAAGTACCAAGTGCCAAATGTTTCCACTGTTAATCTGTTGCTATTTTGAACTTTCTTTGCCTTTCTTTGCGACATACGCAGATTCTTCTTGCTAAAAATTTAGAGTGGCAAATGTCTGAACACGTTACATCCCAAGTTAGACATTATCCTCTCTTTCAGGGGCTTAGGTCATCCATCTACTTTTTTTCATGATTCCTGCAAAGAGCAGGATGTTTTAATCGACAGGAATGTTTCCTGGCAGAGAGCACGAGCCAAAAAACCGAATTTATTTCTTGCTGTTGAGAGCAGCGTCCTGAGATTTAAAACAGCTTAAAAATATTACTTTAATTTACAATGCAAAACATCATTTTACACAAAAAAACAGTAACTGTTGATTTGTTTTTAAACACAAAAGAATTGTTGAAAACAAAAAACTGATGGATTGATCAATAAGAAAAAAAAAGTTCCATAATACGATCTAGTTCCTTCATTGATGAATACCAAGAAGACGAAAAATCTTGCATCCATTAATAAAAATGTATTACCAATAAATGATTGAGAACTGGTGACAATTTATATCAAGTTTAGAATTTCAATCAATTTGTCTAACACTATTAACTTTAATCTGTAAAAACAGCTTGGTTCAACCATCATCTGTTATTTTTTCTAGTATCTTTGAGGGTATAAACCATGGAGTACACATTTATAAAAAGAGTTCCAGTCATTAAGTACCAAAATAGTATTTAAAAATGGGGTGCTACTCTTCACACCTTAGTTCAAGATTGAATAGATCTGAGTAGTTTATATGGTGCAACAGAAATAAAATGATACATATTGTCTTGTGGTGTAAAACGGTATATTTGGTGATGTCTGTCAAATACTGATTAGCCAATAGCAAAACAGCCGTGAACAGTGTACGTGATTGTAGAACTCGGTGTACTGTTAAAAGTTTGAATTTTTCTAAAATATTAAAAAATTTAAATTTGAAAATTTAGAATCAATTTTTTTTCAAAAAGAGTTCTGATGACAGTTTAAGATAGTATTCTAAGAGTTATAAAATAAATGTAAGTTGAACGTGATCCAGCAAACAGTTTAGGTATCATTCAACTTGAAGGTTTTGATGACAATGTTGAAGAGTATTATAAGAGTTCCAAAAAATTATAATATCCATAAAACGACTCTACCAACAATTTAAAAGTTCTTTAACTTTATAAAAGTCGGTCACGGTTGAACGCTTAGTAATAAATCTTTTGGTTTTATTTTTATACCTATCAGGAACCCTAATAATCATTAAAAGGCACCAGAGGCGGTATTTAGAACTATTTGAGTTTGATATAATTTTTCTTATATTTTTGTAGAAAGCCAAATTTTAATATGTATCAGAAACTCTAGTACTAATCAAAAGAAATCGTATGAGCTACTCAGAAGGTGTGAAGTTAGCACCTTATTTTAGTACTTTTAAGCATCGAAACTCTTTCACTTTTGAAAAGGAAACCATAATATCGAGAACCAAAATTTGATTACTAATTTCACATGAGACCTTTCTTAACTTCTTTTATAAATTAATGTCAGTAAAATGATAACAAATCTGTTTCTATAAATTTTTCCAGCATAAAAGTGACTAGTTTTAAAAACAAGCATTTTAAAACAGTGTGAAAAGAAAAAGTTAAAACTAGTTATTTATGATACAAGTGTATGAAGTAAGCCCTTCACACACGTGTCTCATACAATATTTTACGACGTCAGGCGTAATTTTTGGTAAATAGAAACGCATTCGGTTTCACTTTTGTTTGTCTACGTTGCCAGAAACATTGACAAGAATATCGTTTAATAATGAAACCCCCATTTAAATTGCATGCACTTTTACACACGATTTTAATTTTTTACGTACGATTTATTTAAAACTAGTATTTCGCACACAATTATTTAGTAATTAATGTACTGATTATAGGTTAGACGTAGATAAAAAAATTACTCTTTGAGAAGTAGGAACTTTTGTTTATTTATCTTTTCAATTATGTGTACTTTTTCTATCTATACATCATGCTTTCCAAATGTATTATAAAATATTGAAAATTCGGTACATAATTGAACATTTATTAAGTAAGTGATTATTCCATTTGTTCTTATTTGCTGTCTTAACCATTCGCCATTCTGTATCGCAAACTCGTATTAATTACTGCATTGCATTGTATTCGCCACCATCTTCATTTACTCTATTGCTTTTACAATCATATTGCAGTCAACTTCCTGGACATCTACGGCAGATGCTTACGCCGTCAGAGTGTAATGGAATTGTTATTTGTTGTTCAAATAGTTCCAGGCTATTTCAAATGGAGTAGATTTTAGTTATTTCTGTTAATGAAATTTCGAAGTGACATTGTACTTATTCTTTTGAATTAAATGTTCAAAGTCTAGTATATCTCGACCAACTTAAAAAATACGATAATTTCACAAATGCCTTTGCGGTTGCTGACATAATAGTTAACTGGAAAATCCCAACCTGTCCAAATTATCACGTGCGTCAATAATTTTCTAGAAAATTTCTAAAAAAATCATTGATTTTTTTAGTGCCCACATTATTTTTAAGAGTTTCTGTTCTCGTTATAAGAAAATTGTAATTGACTGCTAGATACACTCAAATTGTTTTATACAATTACAAGATGTGCTCGAATAACCAAATGCTTTGGCACGCCCAATTATTATCTTTTTCTTTCAGTAAACAGTGTTCAGTGTTTGCTTACTTTCCCTTCTTGTGGTAATTGAAAAGAATTAGATTGTATTAAGATTACAAGCAAAATATAATGTGAAGAATTCAAGCGTGCGGTTATAAAAAGAAAAGTGAAACCCATTTTAAATTTAATAGAAACTTCTTAGTGCGGTTTAAATAGAACAAAATTAATTTATGAACCGAAATGTGAAATGTTTGTAATTTTGTATGTAGTCAATAACTCCGTCATGATACAGTCGACAGGTAAACATGATCACTGGAGTTAAATGTACGAGGTGGTTTAGTTTGATGGTAATTATTTTGGTGGGAAATTAAAATATATATTATGCTTCACATAAGCACAAACAGAAACACCATTAAACGTCTTTTCTGCAACAAAAACTTTGAATTATTGTTGAACTTATTAAAACATAATTAATTTTGGGGTTATTACATTTACATTACCTGAACTAAAATAAAATAAAATAAAAATCAGATTTTCTTTTAAAATCTGCTTATTTCGTAGTAATTGTAATTAAAATGAGTAAATTAATAAGTTTCACAGTAACTAGTATCTTCATCCGATAAACCAGTAATTACTGATGCTTGTAGCTAACTGTCCTAATCTCAAGAGTCAATTACGATACCCTATTTTTTTTCTAAGTGGTTAACATGTTGACAGTGTTCGACATACCATATACTTAGATTTGTAAATTGCGCTTTTCAACGTCTTCAACTTCCCATTATTATTTAGAACTTCATAGCCATAATCGAAATTATATCGATAACGGCATAATGTCTTCTTTCTATGCGCCTACAATAATAAAAGTCTGACCTGCTCTCACAGTACGATAAAACGTTGATTCTTTCTTTAAATTGCTAACACTTGTTAACCATATATGGCGCATACGTGTACATTTTATCTAAATATGTAATTAGCTTCTCAAGTTTTAACCTAAATTAACAATTTGTTGTTAAAACGAATTTGTTTATTCCATCTACAGCGTCATCCCCAAAGTCCGCACCAAATGGGAAACTTCTTTATTATGGGTTTTCGATAAAAGTTATTCTTTATAAAAATTTGTGCATCCTCTCAAACTAAAAATGCACCACCACAATGTTGCGAAAAACGCGTAATATACGAGGTGCATTCGAAAATTTAATTTTGAGTCAAGAGTAAAGTGCCCTTATTTCTATAAATATCAAAAACATTTATTTAAAGAATATGTTCTTCATTTAAAAAAAAAAATCAAGATTTGGAGTCATGGCCATCTAAGAGAAATTTTAACTGTGCATGTTGGTGGAATGGACATCATACTGATATGTAATTTAATTTGAATGTTTAGTGCCTCAATATTATTGAAAATGATATTAAGATACTGACTTGTTTTGAGCAATTTTTTTGTGTCAACAAAAATCAAAAGAACTTTGCACCAAAAATTTTAAAAGTTTTTCTAATGAATAAAAAATTGACCATAATTAGCACATTAATGGACCCTGTGCACGATGAGCCGTGGTAATGGTACTTTTCTAATTATTTGATGTTGGCACACTATAAAAATTATGTTGGTGGTACCTAAAATTAACTTTGTATGACAACTTTACCTAAGATGACAACTGATGACAACCAAGACAACAGAATAATTTTTATCATAACCTAACTGTCTTTAATTTGTTGGATTATAATATTTAATTAAATTTAACATATTAGTGGTGCCTGTGTCTAATTGTAATAAATGCAATGTTAGTATATGTTATTACTTGTTACTTTGTTTTAATGACTAGTTTCAAATATAGGGTAGAGGAAGAAATTGAAATGCTGTGTTTCAAACTGCACTAGTAGTTCGTCTAAAAATGTAGGTTTGTCATTCCATAGATTTCCAAAAGGAAACCAGATGCATTAATTTGTTGAGAGCATTAGAAAAATCTAAAGAACAATTTAAATATTATTCAACAAAGAGAGTATGTGGAAAGCATTTTGTAATAAACGCAATAAGAACCAAATATCCCACTCACTTTCTTAATGTAAACTACAATGGTAATAGCATTTTCCTCACCTTTATAACAAATATAGTTATTTATTTAACTATATTTTCTGTGCCTCTATATTCTTATTGAACGCACTTATTTCAGATGATTCAGCAGAGGAGAATGATCCCTTTAATTTAGAAATATGTCACCAGGAAGAAGTGATAACTTCAGTAGCAACTAATACATTAAGTGAAAATATTATAATACATCAAGCTTCATTTAAAGAATCTATTGGTAACGATGTGAAGGGTATATTTGAAGAACACAATTATTCATTGTCCTTAAATTCAAAACGATACATTCAGTCACTGGAATTTGATAATTTTAAGCTGAAGGAAAACATAGAAAAATTACACAACGGCCTGTCTTAAATGTTAACGAAGTATTGCAGAATAACTATAATTTAACATTTTACACTAATTTTGATTCATTATCTAAATTTAAAATGTTTGTAAAAATACTTGCTGAATATGAAGAAAATTTTTGCATCAAAAATAAGGCAAATCAAAGATCTTGTCATTTAAATACAAATTAAGTACAGAAACCCAAATATTTATTACATTAACAAGGCTAAGATTATACTTATTAGAGCATGATTTAGCAGTACGTCATGGAGTCCACCAGTCGACCATATCTCGCATCATTAACTACTGGTTGAACATAATGTATGGTTATATGAAGCAATTACCATAATGGCCTTCTCGGAAAATTATTAACAAATATATGCCTCCATCATTCAAAAACAAATATCCATCAACTAGAGTAATAATCGATGCAACTGAAGTTAAGATTCAAACACCTTCAAACTGTTTATTACAAAGTTCAACATACTCTTCTTATAAGTGTCATAATACTTAAAAGGTCTTGTGGGGTCACACCGAATGGGTTTATTTCATTTGTTTCGGATTTATATCCTGGACGCATATCTGATAAAGAATTATTCTGTAAAAGTGAATTAATAAACAAACTCGAAAGTGGAGATTCAGTCATGGCAGATCGAGGTTTTACGATTCAAAATAAATTAAAAAAAGTAGATGTTGATCTTAACATTGCTCCTTTTTAGGGGCATCCCCAAATGAACCATCACGACGAGCAAACTACAAGGGATATAGCAAGTAAATTTAACAAATAACTTTAAGTAATTAAATAAAAAAATATATTTTTAGGCATACGAATACATGTAGAGAGAGCTATTGGGAATATTAAGACGTATAAAATCCTTCATGAGGTAATTCCAATTAGTATCAGTAATCAAATTAATGAAATCTGGACCTGTTGCTGTCTCTTACCTAATTTTAGCAAATTGCCATTGTTGAATCGAAATTAAGCATACTCAGTGGTTACCGTTATTCAATTTATTAAAAACTTACATTGAAATTGATAGTTATTTTATTATAATGTTTAAAATAGAATACAGTTAATAAAGGCAAATATTCGTCAATCCATTTATCCTTATCAAAATTAATTTCTTCAATATACACATCACTACCACTGTCTACTATCAAATAAGCACATTGCATACCCGTCACTGCTAACTGGCCCTGAATTTGCATGTAATAGGGTGGTTAGCTTTTAAAGATATGTTATTGTCTATTATTTGTAAAAATGATGCAAACCCTTTTGAACACATTCCGCAACATTGTTTTTTTCTATAAGGCCACCTTTCACAAGTGTTTTAATTTCGATTAAATAAAATTTATTATTAATGTCATCAAATACTAATCCATCGGGGGACGAGCATAGAAATGGTATTCCAGGATTTATGCATACACCGCAGGGGTATACGGTAACGCCAGGAGTAATTGCTACATATTTCTCAATAGCTGATGGTTCATTTTCTAAACCCATTTTCATGATGGCTGTTGTGATAATATTTTTGGCCATACTTGTTTAATAAATTCATTTATAGGTGCTTTTCGTCTAATTATTTGACCAAATTTTGAGGATGATATTCTTTTTCTCTTTCCGTATGCCATAATTTATTTTGTGATTGCTTCCGTGTCTGTTGTTCTATATTTTTAGCTTCCGTTAGTGTTAAAGAACAATTATTTAATAGTTCTATAACATCTAAACCATTTAATCTTACGATTTCAAAAAATTCTTTATTCCACAAAGTTTCCAGTGGTAATAAATTTGGATGCACATTATCCTTTTCTACGACAACTTTATTTGGAAGAAACTTATTATCTTCTAAAATTTCGGAAAACATTACCAGTCCATTACTTTTAAAATCATCAGCATGTCTTCGTAATATGTTTTCATTTAATAAAACATTTCTAAACTTTGCTTTTTCTTCATTTCGCTGATCACTATTTTTACGAATTTTTAATGGTTTAAAATAGTCTTCTTTAACAAAATCCAATTCATTAACTTTCTTGAATACAAATTTCTTAGACCCTACCGCCCAGGTACGATTTTTTGATGTACATGGCTTATCATCTTCAATACACTGCTTCTCTTCCGAATTAAATCGAGCAAGTACCACAATAATGCAAATACATGCTTGCACCGTCCAGCAATTCCACCTACACATAAACAGCGACATTCTGCCACAGCTTCAATGCCGATTCTGGCAATAACTGAATAAGTATTCTTTTTCATCGTAGCATCAACGATACATTTTATAAAAACTTCATCATTTTCTGAATAGCTCACGAAAACGTTCGATACTTTTTGGATTTGTATATGCGATACCCTTAGTACATTAGGTTTTGCAGTGCCTTCATTTGTAATGTCTTTATACTGCAAAATCCAATCTTCCTTAAAACCTTTAGGAAAGTTTTTAAAATTTTTCACCCAAGGTGCAGTAATGTTAAATCTACAAAAGTTCTTATATTTTTATTTAATAAAGGTTTAATACAACTAACCCTTCTGTAAGCGACTCCATAATGATCAATTTCATTTAAAATCGATTTCATTTGAAACACAATCAAAACAGGAATTAAAAGTTAGGTTATAAATGAGAAACAGTTACACCAACTTAAGTTTTTGTAGTTAGCCAACACTAAATAGTTAAAGTGCCAGTACCACGACGCATCGTGCACAGGGTCCATTGGGCAATTTGAGAAATTACAAACTTTTTTAAATAAACAATTGTATACAAGATATCGTTTAATTATCATTTAAAGCAAATCTTTTTTTCTTATAGCCACCATTTTAAAACAATTGGAAAAAATTAAAATTTTTTCTAGATGGCCATGACTTCAAATTCTTAATCTATTTTTTAATGATGAACAACTTTTTCAAATAAAATTTTTTGATATTTACTGAAATAATATTTTAGCTCTTGACTCAAAATTAAATTGTTTGAATGCACCTCGTACATTGATGAGTCTTACGCCACATTTTGTTGATGTATTTTTAGTTTTAGAGGATGCACAAACTTTTATAAAGAATAACTTTTTATCGAAAATCCATAATAAATAAGTTTCCCATTTGGTGCGGACTTTGGGGATGACCCTGTATATAGTTATTTTATTTTTCATTTGATTCCTAAAATTTTGATGGTTGCAGCTTTTTCCAAACACATAAACGCATTAACTCTTCTTTTTAAAATAAGTATAATCGCCAAGAATAATATCAGAGGAAGGTGGAGCAAAATTATTCCTTCAAGAAAATAGTACCAATATTAATTAAAAATTACGAAAATTTCAATATGTTAACAGGTTAAATCATAACTTGAAACCTTGGTCAACCACTTCTAGCAGGAGTGAGTGTAAACTTCAGTCCTTTATTTTGCCGACGTTTCACCTACCTAAAAGAAAGAGGTATTAAATAGTTATTTGTATACTAGGTCAGAACGGACCTTTAACGAGCGCGAGGATGGTTTGCAGGCCAAGAATTATCCGCGGCTTGCAACTCTGAAGCACTCGCAAAAACAGTTTCTGACACGATTTTTGGGCCGACAAATAGTCAAATTTGTTAAAACTTTCGAAATTTTCTAATATTACTATTGCCAATATTTAATAACTTTTTGCCGACCGAGACCAAGAAAAGGCCTGCTTTTAAGTGTTGCAAAATCAGTGATCATGGACCGAGGACCGAAATACTTATTTACATCAGAGTGTGGAAAGTAGATTTTACGGCGCGACAGCTTTGTTTAAGGGCGAGTTCCTTATTAGTTGGAGCTCGGTAAAATCACTTTACACACGAAATTTGTATAACACTTTTTTGCTGACGATCATCATGAAAAGTAAAAAGAACAAACTTATTTCTAGTGATTTAAGTAGACCTGGCTGTTTAACCATTTTGACATACACACCTAATATGTGTCAGTTCATTTGTTTAACTGACGTATTCATGGCGCCATCAATATCATTATCATTAAAATAATTAAATGCGCC
Organism: Abscondita cerata; assembly: GCA_030710515.1. Classification (NCBI taxonomy): domain Eukaryota; kingdom Metazoa; phylum Arthropoda; class Insecta; order Coleoptera; family Lampyridae; genus Abscondita; species Abscondita cerata. The sequence continues at coordinate 37,141 of JALBCR010004756.1, read as the reverse complement.
TTTATTATGTACCTTATCGTGTCAAGTATGGTGTAATAGTATTTACATTAGAGTGTAGAAAGTAGGTAACGTGGAAAGTAGCTAATTAGATCTCACCCTTTGGCTCATTCCTCAACAAAGCTGTCGCGCCGTAAAATCACTTTACGTATGAAATTTGTATATTATTTTGGCCGACTATCATCAACAAAAAAGAACATAATAATTTCTACTGATTTTAAGTAGGCTTGGCTGTTTAACCATTTTGACATACACCACCTAGTATGAGTCAGCTCATTTGTTTAACTGTCGTATAGATGGCGCCAACAATATCATCATCAATAAAAAAAAAAATTAAATGCGCCCTTATTGTGTACATTATCGTGTCAAGTATGGTGTAAAGTAAATTTTTTAAAATCATTTTATCGAATTGTATACTTAGTTTATATTCAAAACGTTCCCAAATAGCAGATAAATCAACCACTACTTTAGAAAGAAAGAAATTTACACTTATCACAATTAAAAATCCATATTAAACGTATACAAACAATTAAAAGATAAATAAATTAATCAATTATATAATACAAAGTTTGGTTTGACAAACAACATAAGTATTAAATTGAGGACCCCTAAAAATAATCAATAAATAATATATGAGTTAGAATTTAAATAAAATTAAAACCTGAAAATGAATGTGTTAATTTATAAAAATTATAAACACTGTATATTTTAAAGTGAATAAAAATCACATTGCGACACCTGCACATTACTCGTTTGCGCAATTTAAATATGAAGTGCACTGCTCTAATTCACCCGTGATTTAGATTTTAAAAATTTTTCGTCGCACATTAAAAGGTGGTATCATCATCCTTTAGAAAAAGATTTTTTTAATTTAATTTCGTAGACGCTGAAGCTGGCCTAATGTGAGAAATGTGAGAAGAAACATTACAGTTTTCATTCTCAATTCAGAAAGCGCAACATCTCGTCTGATTATGAGTCTTCTACCGACGATGATTTTTCAAAAATGAACTTTGCAAACCCTGAAGTGCTCTTTTGACAATAATTTGTGTTGGAATCTGATACAGCTTCGTTTCTTTGGTTTGTTTTCCTCACGTTCAGAAACAATCAAGTCTAACGGAATATGGGCGCCACTGACAGAAGAAACAAATATTTGGGGAAGATGTACTGTTACCAAGTTGATCGCATTTACCAATGTTGCAGCTCTTGCCTAAGTTTGATCAAATAGTTCACTAACTCGATATTGAGTAACCAGTGTACCAGGATGGACCCTTAGCCAATTTCAAGTTGCTCGATTAAAGGAAAAATTGAAAAATCTAAGTCTGTACTGTCAGCGGAAAAGGATATCGAGACAATTTGTTGTTACGATAAAATTTATAGCAGCAATACTTTGGTGTCTGGTAGACCGTCTACTAAAAGAATTAGTTTGTTTCCTGTGTTGATGTTCACACGTGGTTAAAAGTAAATTAAAATGTACACATAAATCGCTATTACTGCAATCAGTATACTGGCAAGTAACACGCGATTCAGGAAGAACTTCATCCTAAAGTTCAATCTTCATTCGTTTAGGACTTAGCTAATGTGCAGATACTTGATTATAGTAGAGGACATTAAAGAGAAAAATTTAAAACCTGCTGTACAATGCAGAGGAAAGAATATCAAGATAATTCCATTGCAACACAAAATTATATAGCAACAATACTTTAGTGTCTGGTATGACCATCTACTAAAACAATCACTTTGTTCTCTCGCGTTGCCGTTCGCATGTGATTGAAAGTGGCTAAATACTTGTACCAATAAATTGTTATAATCCATTCCGTTTCCTCGCAAGTACCAAGGATTCAGGAAGTACTAATCTTGAGTTCAGCCTTCAATCGTATAGGAGAAAAGTCAGTGCCTGGCAACATGCTTCTTTCTTTTGCAGGACACCATTTTTGGAGGTACATAGGTGGTTTGAAATTATCGTATGCCCCGGCATCTAAAAAAAAATTTTGAATGGCTGGTTTATTAAAAATTGGTGCCCGCTAGCGAAAGTTGCACCAAAGTCAAAAGGAAGACGCTGAGGAAGTGACTACCAATGTTATTGAAATGAAAAGTTGCAAATCTTTCTGATTTCCAGCGGTCAAATTCAAATCAAACCAGCTGTATCAAGATGGGGAGGGTTATCTGTTTAAAAAAATAAATTTCAAGTTCGTAAAATAAGGAAACAAAAAAGCTCTAACCAACGGATCCTGAAAGTAAGAGTTCAATTACGTTACTGGTATGAAGCTGATATTGGCAGTGACAGTAATTTCAACAGACATAATAAGCATTGGTAGTCTGACGTTAATCCACACCAAGCATCAATGTTAAAAAGCAATGACGCTTGGTTTCAGCGTATCAATCAAATTCTACTGTAATGTAGATATATGAAAATTAGACCGAACAAATTCGTTGAAATGGGAAGAATGTGTTGATGTCATATCCTACTACGAGTTCCATTTAATAAAAGTAAACTTAATGTCATATCCATAAGTTGAATTTAAATAGATTTTTACAAAAAATTCGATTTAATTCATTCTTCTAAAAAAGTACCTTAAGAATTTAATAATTGTTTTCAATAATTATTATGTTGGGTAATACTACAACGTTTATACAAACATTTCTTGTTTTTTACAAGAAAAAAATGTTCTCAATTTCTTCCTAAATAAATCTAGAGATGTTAATAGTTATAAAATAAAGTCGTCTCTAAAATTAAGGCAGTAATCTATGCGAAAGTAAAAAGATGATTTCAGAAAAATAATCATTGAAAGAAATACTTTCAAATTCAAAATTTGATTATTGAATATTGCTCATATATAACTTAACAGATTTTTTGATGCTATGTACAACAAATAACACTGTTTTTTACTAAAAATTGTTGAATTGAAGAAATCCAGCTCTCATATTAGAGTAATGTAAAATGGACGATTTTATTATAGCACTTTATCTCACAAAATCTTGATCTTTAAGTACCTACCAACATTCTAAAATAATTCTTTGTGTCAATGTATTCTTTAGGATACAATTTTCTTAGTATTGTGCGTAATGTTTGTCTATAACTTGAACAATACATTAATTAATTTAATATTGTTATAACATAAAGCGTTATTGCTTAATTCTTGGTTCTTTTGTTACAGAAACTTAACTTCTATTACATTAATATCAATTACAGCACATGTTCCTTCTTGTTTGCAAGCTGTTTTCGTATTGCACAATAAAACACCTAAAGCCCTGTGTACGCTTTTTTGATCAAACAATGCAGCGCAGCTAAACGAATGATCAACTTTGAAGTGAGTTTATTTGAAAAATGAAAAACTTTTATGACAGCTGCTCATATTGCATATGTAAAGATCAAATGAAAACATTAATTTTGACTATACCACACGTCGACTATACACGTGCAGTACAACAAACAAATCCAAATAATACTCTAATTAAAATGGATTAGGTTGCTAATAAATCACAAGTTTAAAATATCATCTCGCTGTTTTGTAATTAGATGGAATTCATTAGTAAGAATATGCATGGAGCTCGTCTTATTATTTTATACTTGGGATATTTCTTTACATTACAGTGCTGTCAACTATCATTTCGTGGTCGCAATAATTAACAGTAGTAGTTAAAACTAATATTTGTGTTAATGATTCTTAGAAAATTGTGAAGGTTTTTAGATTACTAAACTTAATTATTAAATTTAATCGCCTTATTTTTAATTTCATTTGACATTTACAGATTAAAACATAAAACGAAATTGTAAATGTTCCCATGACATAAATTTTGTCTTTATAAAATAAAAGCAGGTATCACTAAAAACAAACGTTTCTGAGCAGGAACACTACAGAGAGATGATTTCATAGAAAATACTTAACAATTCTTTTTTACAAAATTCTTACATAGTATATTGAAAAACAGTGTCATTAACAACACTTTTTGTCGAACGTAAGACAAAGTTTGCAGACCACCCGAAGAGAGGTACTGCAATTGTCGGAGTGCGACAAAAAAGTAGTTGTGACACGGGTTTTTCATACTATTTTTTCTATTTCGCAAAAAATTTACTTCAAGAAATCAAATGTTATTATATAATCTAGTGTTTTTTTTTTGGTTTAAAGCTATGTTGGTAGAGTAGTTGATATCCTAATAAAGTTAGCAACAAATGCTGTTGAAAGTTTGCTATCTTCAAAATAATGTGTTGAGATTTTTAATCGCTGCTTAATTCACGAGTTAGCTACAAAACTTTTTCCGCCGATCGTACTTTGTAATTTTAATAAAATTATATACAATAATTCTAGAGAAGAAATGCTATTGTGAACGCACCTTTTGTGAAATTAACAAAATTTATAACCTAACTTCATCAAGCTTCTACTTTTGTGAGAGCTTGGTCTTAATAATTATTTACTTTTTCGTCTTTTATTGCAAACAGTATTTTAATATAAGCTCACTAAGTTAATGGAGAATTAAATTACTTAATTTTCGATTGTTTTGTCGAAATAAAATAGTTTTCATCACAGTAAAATAAGAAGACTAAAATTTTTTGTGGAACGGATTGGTGCTTAATCAATACAATGGTCCACCTTTCAAAGACAACACCAGAAGTGTTTGACAATGTTTCATATCATGGATGTAACTTAAGTACATCTCGAACAAGTTGAACTTTATAATGACTTGTCGCATCATACCAAGAAACATATTTATATGCTTAGTGAATGGTTACATTGGATGCGGGTACGTGCGATTTTTAGGTCGTGCGATGTCGTAAGACCGGTTGTCGTACGATTGAGTGGTTACATTGTTTGCGATGCGTTGCATCCGAAGTTTCAGTTCAAAATGGATGACGAAGGGATTTATATTTCCTTGAAAATAGTTGTTTGAAATTTATGGTGTTAAATAAAAAAGAAAATATTGGGTTAATAATATGTACTTAAGGAGAGACCAGGAAGGGGAGTACGTAACCCTTTTCAAGGAGTTGAGCAAGCAGCCACAAAAGTTTCATGAGTACTTTAGAATGTTGCCTTCAACATTCAACTATATACTAAATAGAATCCACCAACGACTCGAAACATATTCTAATTTTCGGAAAAGTATTTATCCTGGACAAAAATTAACTGTAACACTTAGGTAGTATCATTTATTTAAATAATAATTTACATCCTTATTGAAAACTGTGGAAATATCTAGCAGCATTTTCTGACTCTTGGGAAGCGTTCGTAGCCGATATTGTGTGGTGATAGGTCTGTTTGTTTAGTAAAAGAGTCAGCTGGCGGACTAAAAAACTCGTGATTGTGTCGAGGATTGTGCAGTAGATGTTGAAGCATACGTTTCACATGGAGAAGCTTGCGGAGTAGAAATAGTGTTTTGGGGTGGATACTGATCGTTAAGAAAAAGTTGTTGCATATTGAGTCTCATTTGCATATTTCTCGTAGATGGAAGAGCCTGCATAAGCGGCAATAAGCTCATTAAGAAATGATAATTACTATCGTTGGAAAGGACATTTTTGCTGCATACGCTTCCAATTTTTGTTTTCTATGTTGATAAGCCGCTCATACACATCTGTAGACTCTTTTCTCTTCTGTTGCAGGTTACTGCGGTGTTCCCTTACGACTTTCTCTCTAGCAGGAGTTCGAAAACCAGAACTATTTTCTATTGCATCTTGTTGTGTTGTCTCATCTCTATCAAATTGACTTTCATTGCCAACTTCTCCACTATTTTCATCGGTATCTACATTATCCTCCACATTTTGTCCTCCATTTCCTTCATCCCTCGGAATATTAGCAGTTGATGGTCTTGCACTTAATGTATCTTTTATAAACAGCATCAATTCGAAGTAGGCCCATTTGATTTTCTTTGAACTTCCACCTGCATCTCCAGATCTACTGCTTTGTGTTTTTGCAAATTCTCTGCGGAATGTATCTCGCAAATTTCTCCATTTGCCTCTTACCGCAACACCTACAAAGATACAGTAACTTAAACTTGTCATTAAATAAGCCAAATGATCTTGTGTTCAATTTCTACTATACAGGGTGAGTCATGTAGGTATTTGTATTTTTTGCATATTATTTGCTATAGAGCATTGTGTGTATAAAATTTGAATGTTATTATGTCGGTCCTGGAATTTCAACTTTTGAGATCGCTAATCAAATGCTCTAGTAGTATCATGTTTTACCAAAAACTGGACCAAATCGTTCCTCATGACTCACTCTGTATATTCAATAATGTCTGTTTAATTGTTACGTGAGAATGATAATAAATATATTTTTAGGTTTTATCGACCGATGTCTTTCAGAAGCCTTGCATTCTCATTTAGAATGTCTCATTCAACAATAAGAAATATCGTTTACGAAGTATGCCAAGTAATATGGGAAGAATTCAATACACAACATATGCCATTTCCGACATCAGCAGTGCACAAAACTGTAGCTGAAGACTTTTTAAGAAATGGAATTTTCCACAGTGCATAGGATGTATTGATGGAAAACATATAAGGCTGCGTTGTCCACCAAATTCCGGTTCCATGTATTGGAATTATAAATCTTATTATTCTATTGTTCTACAAGCAGTTGCTGATGCGCATTGTAGATTTTTGTATATTGATATCGGATCATATGGAAAACAAAGTGATGGAGGGATTTTGCTGGCAGCAGTTTAAAAGAACGATTAGAAAATAAAACTTTTGCCTACCAGAGGATCAAACTATTCCAAATACAGATATTACCATTCCATATGTGCTCTTGGGCGATGAAGCCTATCCTTTAAAGGTGTATTTAATGAGACCCTATTCTGGTCGTAACCTCAGTGAGCAAGAAGAGATTTATAATTATAGATTATCCCGAGCAAGGAGGATTGTTGAATGTGCATTTGGCATACTATGTTCCAAATGGAGGATCCTCAAAAAGACATAGAATGCCATCCAGACAAAGCAGATATTATTGTTAAATGCGCATGTATTCTTCATAATATAATTATTGATAAGGAAAGATGTACCGAAAATAATTTTAAAATGTACCCTGAGGTAATCAGTGTTTCACACAACAATTATAATAGAATTACACGAACCAATAATCGTTCAACTGTAGCTGCATATGCTGTGCGAGACAAATTGAAAAAAATTATTTTAGCAGCCCTATAGGGTCAGTGCCTTTTCAAGTAAAATGAAAATTTGTGTAAAAATATGTATGTATTATTGTTTATTTTTCAAGCTAATTAAATTTTGTATTCTACCTACTAGCTAAATATAAATATGCAAAATATTTACTTACTTGTTTCTTCCATTTCCTTTGCTACCTCTTCCCATCCCTTTTTACTATAACTCTATTATGGTAGTCTTTACTGTTTGATCCCACAACGGCTTCCTCGATTGAACACATAAAATTAGCTTTTCTAAGTCCATTTTAAATAAATCTTCTCAATTATTATTGAATGCCACAGGTGACAGCCTTCTATATCGTTAATATCGTACGATGTCGCCGAGAAAAACACACGTTTGTTCTTCTCGCTTAGTCGGCCGACATCGCACGATAACATCCGACTAAAACGCAGTTAATGTAACCGCACACCTTTAAATTAGTTTGTTTGTTTTATTTCCGACATCGCACGACTAAAAAATCGCACGTACCCGCATCCAATGTAACCATTCACTTACTGTGCAAGCAGTTTACCAACTTATTGAGACAATTATCCTGCACATATTCAATACTGTCAATGGCTTTGCAACACTTTTATCAAGGACATATTTGCTTAAAAACTCCTTATCGATACAGAAACACCTCCAAAAGATCTTTTCAGGAGTCGGAATGTTTACTTTTTATAGTTTTGAGTTTTTCTTACAGCATTACTTAAAGAATCTAACTTTTGAACAATAAGTAAATAATATTGAAGAACTACGTGAGAAATAGTTTGTAAAATAGATGACCTGAACACCCTTAACATGTTATTAAACGTTATCATTGGGATGTTGCATACAGTACAAAAATGTCTTAAAATCACTGTGAACAAATTCAAGATTTATTACAATTGTAGATTAATGTCGATTTGTTATTATTAAAATTTGCTTGTGCTACAAATTACGACAGATTTTTTTATTTATACTTTCATGTTGTAGTTGATTGAAGATAAAACGGCAATATGTATGTATAGTTGCCTATACTAAAATCAATTTTGTTTACATTAATGTAAGTCATAAATGCGCGGTCGATGGAAGAATATTTGTGTGTTAAGTTTTGTTTCATAAATTAACATTAAATTTTCTTTGAATATTAACATCTACTTAATAAGAACTAACCAAACAAAACCTTACTTAATTTTCTTATGTCAAAATTAAAACTGTAAATTATTTGGTTATACACTAAAATTTATAAAATCCCTAAAACAGTACTTCTATTTCGGTATCATGTATAATACGGAAACAAAGCTATAGAAATTGCAAAATAGAAAAAATATATGAAATTTTATATTGGCAAAACTGAGTATTACAGTGCAGTACGTAGTTGTTGTCGTTTCGTCATTGTTATTTTGTAGTATTTACTTGTTTTCTATTCTACTCGTTTTAAACCAGTAAGTATGTGTATTAAATATTTAAACAAGCATTTGAAAATGCATTTATGTAGATTGTCGATACCATAAAACAGCTGTTTATATGAATAATAACTCTAGCAACGCCAATGATATTTGTCACTAACTATTACCAACAATTAACTTTTTAGTGGTATCATCAATTTATTACTTTTTGATCGCTCTGTACACGACAATAATAAACGTATACATTGTATAGAAAATGTGCCTGGACTTTTACTCTAAAAGTGAAAAGAAAAAATGCGTTGTAATGTAACGTAATTTACAATATTTTTGTGAATATTCCAAGAATTTGAAAATCTATATCGGATGAGTGATATTTTAGATATCGTGTTCACATACGGACGGACGGCTTCCAGACATTTTTTTTTTGTAATTCGCCGTAAACAGTGACAAAGTGGAGTTAAAATTTTCGGTTTGGAAACTGCATAACACCCATCTTATTCACCAGTTGGCAATTACTTGCTATAGACACCTTAGTGCTACACTTTACCTAGTATGCATTTGCAGACCTGGAGATTCCAGCAATGCTTCCACAATGCTTCTAATTGAAAATCTTGACACTTTCTCAAACCTTCCCAATGTAATAATTACAGGCGACTTCAATTTCTCCGACATTTCTTGGCCTATTACTGGTTTTTCAGATTCTTCATCAATTTCAAACGTTTTGTACGATTTTTCATTGAATTTAATTTATCTCAGCTAATAGTAAAACCCACAAGATATCGTACCAATAATAATCCATCTACCCTAAATCTAATTTTTACAAATGTTGAACAACTTATAAGTGAGGTACCTACATCTCTCCAATCGGGATATCTGATCATGTTGTGTTATTGGCACAAGTTTAAACACACTCGCTATAGTCATAATGTTGTGGAATATACAGTAATTAAATACAACGACGTTGAAACTGACTTAAAAAATATCAACTTTGATGTGGTCGTAAACCCTCTGAATAATGTAACAGAGATGTGGAATGTTTTTCACAAATTATCAACAATATTATTCACAAAAATTCATTTATAAAACTTCCAGAAAGAATCCTTAATAGGATTGGATAAATAGTGAAATTATGTCACTTATTAACCATAAACGTAACCTTTGGAGAAAATACCTACAAGCGGTCGAATACTAAGTAAGATTTGATTACTCACAGAACTTTCTCAAACTTACTGAAATCCTCCATCAAGACCGCCAGACAGAAATGTGAAGAAAGTATTGCATGTTCAGAAAATCACAAAAAGTTATATAAATATGTTCGATCAATGATATGTGCCAAGGACGACGAAGCGCTTGAACCCTTTCTCAAAAGGAAGGTTTTTTTAAATTCCATAGTTTGGCTTTGGTTCAAGCGCTTCGTCGTCCTTGGCACATATCATTGATACTCCTACCGGAAGGATTAAAGAAATTCAACTTGTGATGTTCGATCAAGTTTTGTGACCTAAAGTTAGTATTCCACGTCTGCGACAACCTGATGGATCCATATGTTCAACTGATTTTGAAACTGCGGAAATTTTAGCAAACACATTTGCATCGGTTTTCACTAATGAACTTTCCAACAACATCTTACCAGAAATTAAAGCAAATCGCATTCAAGATAGTCTTACTGAAGTCAGGTTCAATGTCAAGAAAGTCAAAGAAAACTACTTGGCCTCAAAATAACTCTTCACCTGGGATTGATAGATTAAACACATTTTTCTTAAAAAGTTTGCTGACATACTTTGTACTCCTATTTGCAACATTATGAACCGCTCTTCAAAACATCGACGGTACCCGATCTGTGGAAAGTAGCATCCGTAACTGCTGTTTATAAAAAGGTGACAAATGAACCCGATTAATTACCGTTCTCTCAGCTTACTCTCAATTCCATCAAAAATTATGGAAAGCATTGTAGCAGAGGCAATCTCTGATTTTCTTACAAAGCACCATGTAATACCACTACAACAACATGGATTTGTGAAAGGAAGATCCACAACTACAAATCTTCTTACTTGCGTAAACCACTGGTCTCTGTCTCTTGATAATAAACTGCCAACTGATATAATATATCTTAATAATATAATAATAATAATATATATTTCTGCTAGGTAATAAACATTACTTACATTCGTCAGAGAAAGAAATTATATTACAATTTTGGAAGAAAAATTATAAATTAAAATTAACATTAGCGAAATTAAAATTTAAAAATTCTTGATTATTATAAAAGAATGTTGCAACAAAAATTTTTAATTTTTAATTTAAATGCCGAAGAATGTAAAGTTTTAACTTCTACAGGTAAACAGTTAAAAAAAATTTTGGCTAATAATTTCAGGACCGTTGAGGGATTTACTACAATTCTACAGAATGGTATAGAAAAGTTTTCTTTTGTTCCGAGTGTTGTACCTATGAAAATTTAAATGTTGGTGGTAAGACGATGTATTTGTTCTGGCATGACAGACTTTCCAGGATAAAAATGCAGGGTAAAAGTTAATATGCTGGCAGTTGAAAAGACATTACGACAGTCACTACTATAGTTCAGGTTGAAAACAACTCTAATGGCACGGCATTGCAATTTAAACAGGTGTTTCCAAGTGGTATACCCCACGCAATGATGGAATATGTGAGTAAAGTGTGACATAGAGCGTAGTATGTTGTTTGTAAGACTTGCCAAGGCGTTCGACAGAGTTCCACTCCGTAGATTACAGTATAAACTTGAGTCATACGGCATTCGTGGTAATCTATTGCTTTGGATTAAAACTACCTATCGAACAGAAAATTTAGCGTTAGAATTGGACAATTTTTCTCGTCGCAAAAGTTTGTGAAAAGTGGAGTTCCTCAGGGATCCATACTTGGCCTCTACTGTTCATTGCATACACTAGTGATTTACCACATCATATTCATTGCAAGAAAGCGTTTTATGCTGATGATACTAAAATTTATGGTAATCCATTACTAGAACATTACGCCTTACAAGGAGATCTGGACTGTATCAGCAAGTGGTGTTGCTTCCCTTAAACGTATGCAAATGTGTTGTTTTGCACCTCAGCAAAAATAATCCGCGGTTTCAGTACTTTCTCCACTTTTGGACCGGTATCGTCCTACGTGGATTTAGGTATTACAGTAACGTCGTATTTAACATGGTGAGAACATATTATAAAAACTTGTAAACGTGCTAACTCTGTGTTATATCTCCTTCAAAAATCGTTTACTAAAATTTCATTCCAATCCTCAATTACCATATATAAAACCTATGTTCGTCCTCTTCTTGAATACGCGGGTGTAGTGTGGTGTCCGGTCCTTAATCGTGATCAAAACATGTTAGAGAATGTTCAACGTCGGGCTACTATTCTGAGAGACTAAAATCGGCGAACTTACTATATTTTTCTGATCGACGCTTGCGCGGTGACCTCATATTCACCTTTCGCATAATTCAATTTAATTATGGCCTTCGTGGACATGTATTAAAATTAAAAAAGAACAATTCAAGTGCGTTCAAAGACAAACATTCCTTACAAATCGAGTGTTTCATTCCTGGAATGACCAATGCCAAGAAACAGTAGGATCATCTTCAGTTAATGTTTTCAAAAATAGAATTGATGTTAATTTATTTTTATAATGTTAATGCTATTGTGTTTACTTATTTATATTTTCTGTATATAAGCTGCCACAGGTTCAGTCCTCAGCCTTTATTCTGTAATAATAATAATTTATAAAATGTGGAGTATGTAACGAACATCAATAGATGGCGTTTTTAAAAATAAGTGTTTTCCATTTCCATTTTTCCAACATATAAATCAATCATACGTGACATTTCCCTTTGCAGTATAAAAAGCGAGATTCAGTTAAAATTCAATTCCTTGCTGAGTTATCCTCTGAGATCCTATAGAACTATGTTACTATAACCGCTTAAAATTTATTTTTGACGATTAACCATCGGATATCTGACTCGAACTATTCCCTTACTGCCCGCCGTTCGAAACCGTTTTTCTTAACGTTCTTGCCGTATAAAAAAGATCATATTTTTAGATTTGATTCTTTACGCAGGCTCTGTAACACCGCACCTAATTTTCATAACATTCTTCTGAGATCTTATCTTTAGATTTGATTCTTTACGTAACCTTCGTAGTGCAGCTTCAAATGTCTATAAGATTCTCCTCGCACGAAAGAGTCCGAGGTAGTAGAGTAGAGTAGATTCTAACCCCAAAGTCAATAGTGGTATTTCTATTGGCTAAAGTTTTCACTCATAACGTCTTCGACTTTAGTACCAACCCGTGTTCGACCTTGAAATAATATAAAACCACCCTTGTTAAAAACTGACCTTTCAATTTACAGTAATACTACCCAAAACCGTAGCACCGTCGCAGCATTCTATTCTTCGACCGCTGTCATACCCGTCATCTTTAACTCAGTCGAGCCGGGCCAAGGTCCACAAAGGTTTCGACAAGCACCTCAAGGAAAAAATCGCAGTATACCGTCGTTTTAAAGTGCTGGATCTCGAATAATCTATCGCTATAAATTAAGGGTTACACCCGTAACTATTCTACTTACAGAAACCCAATAAATGATCGCCGAAATCCGAAAGATTGCTGTTTCAATTCACGTGTGCGTAAGCTGTCAAACCGTGCAAGTGGCTACATTACCGTCGATACATACAGAGTGCGGCGACAATACCGTCAACTTTATAACAGAGGTATTTAAGGAACCTCCTCTGAACATTTTCTAGGTCATCAATCTGACACTTATGTAAAGGAAACCATATTAAATTACAGTATTCCAATTTTGTTCTAACCATTGCGAAATATAAACTTATTAAGGATTTGAGATTTCTAAATGATTTGCAGGTGCGGATTATAAAACCCATAGTTTTAAGTGGGGAAGCAATTACGTTCTCAATATGCTCTGAAAAGTTTAATTTACTGTCAAATGTAACACCTCAGTGCTTGATTTTATCGACACAACTTAAAACGTTAGAATTAATACGGTAGTCATATAGTATAACATTTTGTAAATGTCACTACTTTAGATTTAGAAATATTAAGCTGAAGATAGTTTGTAGTCCATCAATTAGAAATTGCCAGTAACTGATTTTGTAAAAACAAACAATCGTCATCTGTAGAGATGGAATGAAATATCTAAAGATCGTCAGCCAAAAACAGATGCTTGCATTGATAAATAGCAAAAACTAATAGTGGACCCAAGTTAGAGCCCTGTGGCACGCCAGATGTTGCAATGAAATGTTCAGAATTAAAACCATTAAATGATACAAACTGAACTCGATTCTGTAAATAAGAAGCAAAAAATGCGAGTAGTGAGTTACTAAATCCAAAATATTTCAACTTCTCTAATATGATTGTATGAACGATTGTGTCAAACGCTTAGCAAAAATCTGTATATAAAACATACACTTGGCCACGATTGTCTAATGAGGAGGTAAGATATTGGGAAAAACATGTTAGGTTTGTTAGTGTCGATCTATGTTTTATGAACACATGTAGAAACGCAGAAATATAATGCTTAAGAAGAGGATGGATATAATCGTATATTAATGTTTCAAAATTTTAGACAAATTGCCTAATACACTAATCGGTCTGTAATTAGAAACAATAGATGGATCGCCGGATTTAAGAACAGGCAAATGCGTCTATTTTCTAGGCTTCTGGAAAGGACTCAGATGAAATTGATAAGTTAAATATTATCACAAGGGCACTGTAAATATGAAAGCACAATCTTTTAAGAGGAAACTTTAATTTATTGATTGCACTGAGAATCATATAATCAGTAATTAATAGTATGGATTATTAAAAAGTCATTGGTTAAACAAAATCTAGAACAACGGGACTGTATACCGAAGAAAAGTAATTACGAAAGGCATTCACAATGTCATTTTATTACCAAGGTCTCGAAAATGGTAAAACTTACGGATCATCAGTACGTTTAGTATTGGGAATTTACATGTACAACTTCCAATTTTTGGTTTGAGTTTTCCTGTCATCCGTAAACGGAGCTAAACTATTGAAGGTAAGAAGCATTTTTATTTAGTAATTTTGTGCTATAGAATATTTAGTACGTATACAGGGTCATTGATGGTCGATGGTAGGTTAGACGTTAATGGAAAACGGGGCATAGGAGTAATCTGAAAATTTGGTTATTGCCATAAATAGACACGATCTATCTTTCTAAAATATTTTTATTTTGGCGGTGTTGCAGCTTCTACTCAAAAGTAGTAACAACTTGTTAATTTTAAATGAAACACTCTGTATATTATTTAATTTTTAGAATCACAATTTTTTTACTGATAATTTTTTCTGAATAGTTCCCTATACCTATTTACACCGGTTTTCGAGATAATAATTATTTTAGGTTATTTTTTTTCAAAATATGATCCCACAAAAATTTAAATTTAGCTGCTATTTGAACCCATATAAGGCTGAAATTTTAGATGCAGTTTGCTAAAGCCTTGTATTTAACAGCTACCTAAATAAATTTATTTTATTTTATACAGGGCGGTTTAAAATTAATGATTTTGACGTTACATACAAAAAGAGTAAAATGGTACACCCTGTATATTACTTGTAATTCTGATAAATTAATTAAAATGCCTTCAAGTTGATATACCATAGTGGTATAGCTAACTCGTCAACTTTTGAAATAATCGCAATTATGATTAAAAATCACATTGTCTTCGCGTAATTTGCATTACGCTATGTCCTAGGTGAACACGGGTGTTGCTTTTTGATAAAACGCACGCATCGCACGTATTGCGGTGCTTGCGTTTTTAAACATAGGCGGCAAATTACACTACGGACTGATTAGTTCAACAACGATGGCCGCGACGTCAACACGTTCCATTTTACTTATGGAAAATAGTGTACTGAGACTAAGATTATTACAAAAACTTAAAAGAGACGTAAATTAGAAAACGACTCATACGATTTATAGAAAAGGTTAGTTTACGGGGAATTTCATCATCTGTACACGCTTAGAAATAAATTGTTAAAGATAAATAAAAAATAGTTCGAAGAGCTAAAAATTTTAGTTAAAATGGTCCCAACTAAAAAGTTCGTTGCATGAACTAAATATAATTAATTAATGGGTTTTATTTAGAGTTATAAAGCCTCACTACATTCAAATAAATAAAATATTTAGTTGCTGTAACTAACTGCAAAACTAATGACATTCAAATGTTTATTGTTGCACATATGAAACTATGTGTACACGTTACTATAATATTTTCGTTGTCCCAACTAACAAGTTAAACTGCAGCAGTACACTGTGTATTATTGTACAAATTAAACGATTGGTATAGAGAACTATACCATTTTAGTTCTTTGTAGTAGGTATATCGTTCCCGTCAACTAGTAGGTGTACCAGTTGGGTTTTGTAATGAGAAAAGTATCCTGCGTTAAGGAGATAGGTTTGGAAAGAAAACACTTAATTTTTTTTCCAACCCTATCTCCACAACGAAGAACACATACCACTAAAGAGAAAAATAATTAATCTTATGAAAAATAAATATGTACATCGCAAAATATTTTCACTTTAATTTATTATTCAATTTGATAGTACTTTTCCTTCTTGTTATTATTACTTCACGTACTCACTACTAAAAAGTACTCATTTTCTGCTATCAAAATCCAAACCAGAAACATATTTTCGTAGCAAATGTTATAGTTGCTTCACTTGCTATTGCTGCATTAAATTGAATCTAAAAATTTATCCAGTTCCTTGAACTTGTTACTTAGTAGTAAGCTCGTGTAAACTATTCAATACTAATAAAAGTAACGTGGTATTATGTATTAACAAGTTACTAGCATGAATAGGAATTAAGTAAGAAGTACTGTAAGAAATTCAGTATATTGAATAAAAACTACAAATACATCAAAAACATTAATATATGAGTTTACCTAACGCATATAACTAACAAAAGTTTTTCCACTCGAAAAGTATTTCTTTCACATAGTTTAGAACATAACATATCGTTAAATAAAATAGTGGATATAATTCCGGTATCTTTAATTTCAAACGCATTTAAGTGATCATTATATGTCACCGTATCGAGTTCTTTCAAAATTAGACAAATGTCTAAGGAATCATTGACTAAGATACAGTTCAGAATGCCAAAATGTGGAACTAAGTTTATGCTATCAATCAATAGCGTACTATGAATTGTATATTTTATTCCGTTTGAAAGTACCCATTTACAACTATACCATGGAGTTTTTAAAAGAAATTCATCTAAAGGGCCATTTATATTTAAAAATTCGTTCAAACTGTGTATAGACCTCGTTTTGCCATGAGCTGTTATAGAATGAAAGCATTCGCTTGATAACAATCTGAAACATACTTTCAACTGATGTTTGAAAGATAAAGATTTCGTTATATTTTTCTATTACAAATCACATTTGCGTTCATTTTCGATTCTTTGTGTTTACTTTCGAATCGCATAGACCAAATATTAATTAAAGGTCCTATTTGTCTCATAATTCCTGGGTAATGAGACAGGAAGTGAAATTTAGGTTTAAGGTTTTCCCCAGACAGAATCTGGTAAGAAGTGTTATGTTCTTCAATGAGAAACTCTAAAAGATTTATATCATGATTGGAAATCCTCCGGGCCATACAAATTTCAATAATAGTTCGCAAATTAGAATAAAGCTTCCAAAATTCATTGTCTATTGGAATATTTTCACCAAGAACAAAATTAAAGATTTTAATGAAACATAGCATTTCAGACGCCGAGAATGGAAGTTTAGATTTTCTGTGGAAATCTAATGGTATCTGAGGAGGTCTATTTCCCAAATCCATATTTGAAAATGGAAACGTTTTTAGTCTAAAATTCAAACAGTCAAGAGATATTAGCTTCTGATTTAAAATAAAGTGCTTCAGAATTAATATTAGATCATAATGACATATTCCTTCTAGAAGGTCATGCATAATATCCACTGATGGATTTGTAATGACATTAAAAGTTTTCAAAGAATGAAATATACATGCCTCCTTGATACCAGTTTGTGAGAAGTCTTGTAATTTAAGGTCAATCTCATAATTCTGCCTTGTTCTCAGTTTTCTTTTATTTTCTGTGCAAGAGTGTTGACATTCTTGTCTTGACATTCTACACATTCTACAGAAAAAGTGCGAAGTAAAACTTTCAACAAAACCAAGTATACCATTTAAACCTAAGTTATCACCTAAAACGTTAGTTAAAGCAAAATAAACAGTTTTATCTCCATTTTTGGTTTTAATAACAATACCATTGTTTTCTAAAAAAACAAGTTCGTCAACCAAAATTTTAAAAACAGCTTTATTACCAAACAACTTTCTATCATCCGAGTGGAAAAGCAAAGCCAAGAATATGTTATTTAATTTAGATGAATATTCTGGTGGAATACAAGGCAAACTAATGTATACAGCCCCTAATTTATGAAGTCCAGCATGAGAGCCTAAGGGGTTGCCTGTTTCGAACTCATCGTAATAAAGATATAATGGCAATACACACTGATCAGTTGAAAATGTTTTCTTTATAGTTTTCCAAAGATTACTTTGCATAACGTTTGAAATAGTATCAGTTTCTGTTTCTAAACTAATAACATGGGTGTGAATGACATCAAAAAAATTTGAATGTTCAAAAAATTTTTTAAATTGTAATCTAAGTGGAACAAAATGTCCCGTGGCTTCGACAGTCTGATACCGAATTACATTGTTTTTTCGAACGTCGTTCATAGTTTCTCCCACCACATACGTAATTGGTTGGATAAGATGATTATCTTTTTCAAATTGTTGCATTCTAGAATATTCAGTCTTGAACCCGTCAAATGGATTTTGCAGCAAGCCAAACATTTTCTCTATTTCACTCTTAACTTCATTGGCAATATTTTGTAGATTTTCGAGAATAAAATTTTTAAATTATCAATAAAACCTCCACCTCCTAATAACTCTGAGATATTATCGATAATCGTTTGTACGAATGATCTTGGTATCAAGGAAGAATCATATAATTTTGCTAAAAAAATTAAAACCTGTTGCTTCAACAGTTTCTTAAATGAGGTAAAACTAAATTGTTGCGAGAGATTAGCCCCATCATTTTCGACGTCTAGAGCTACACTTTCCTGTGGTTCAATAACGCACGGATTAACAGGTTGATCAAAAGGGATACTTTTACTTTTAAAATTTTGAACTGTATGTATTGTATGTGATTTGGCAAAATGAGTTCTATATGAGTGAAGGTTGTTAAAATTGCGCGTACAGTTTTGTTCTCTACATTTGTATGTACTTAAATTATTATATTTATGAACAATTTTTAAATGTAACAATAGGGCTTTCAAAGTAGGAAACACACTTTGGCATTCTGTACACTTCATGATATACCTTCCACGGTGACAAAAATGAAAATAACGTAATAAAAACTAAGAACTATACAACGTAATGAAATAGTACCTTATTTAAGTAACGGAACTATCGTACTAACTGCAGTAAATTGGCGATCGAATGGTGTGTCCTGTAAGAAAAGCGCTTTCTGAATAACAAGCCAGACTTGCTCAGCTTCTGTTGGATACAACGCATTAAGGCTGTGGATCGCTTTGTATGTTACCTCAATTGCTTTTAGAGGTGTCTCTACTTCGTACAAATTATTATCGATACGCACATAACATGTATCAATACTGTCTAGATCAGATCCGACAATTATTGGTGTTGGCTGAAACCGGAGTTTAAATTGTTTTAATTTCTCCTCTCTAGCTTTAATAGTAGAATGCAAATCTTGAATAACCTTTAATAAAAAATAAACATTATTCTAATATTAACAGTATTTTTGTGCTAATTCACCTTCACATGCATTACGAAAGCCTCGTCCACCTCTTGTTTGGAAGGTTTCCATTTGCGAGTAATGGCCACTGGTGTCAACAGAGAAGGCAGCAATTTCAAAATTTTTATTTGTTTTCCTCTAACCATAAGTATAAAATTTATTTGATACAATGACCCCAATGGAACTTACCTTCAGTTGTCGAATTTTCAATTGCGACAAGTTGAGTTTTTATACGTTTCTCATTGCTATGGGATGCGAACCTTGTTAGATTTTCTGCAAATCTTGGCCAATTAGTATAAATATTATCCTTGCCAGGATACAACTTAGTAAAATCAATATTAAACTAAAACAAAAAATTAAAATAAAACAAAAGCTCTTTCCGCTAGGAATAGTGTAGAATATAATAAGCATTATGCTGAGTCTGAGATCACTGCAAGTTCGTGGGAACTGATGACTGACATTTCTTCCAAAAACGTATGATTCGGGTTTCATTAAGTGTGTTTGGAATTCTATTATGTAAAGTAACACGTAATTAATGTGTAAAAATTTCTGAAATGTGTTAAAGTTTGCCCTACTAAATACATTTTTATTACTGTATTAGGTTTTGCTTTTTCGCCTAGTGTTTGTAGGTGAACTTACTGCACACTCACTACATGTATTTATTGCATGATGAAATTTCTCTTATCATGATCATTCTATGATTATTGTATGTTTTTAATTGTTGCTTGGTGGAAACCATTGCATGCAAGGTGAGCACGTTTTAATTCAGAATGACTCTAGGAGTTTGGAGTATAAGGTAATAAGGAGTCTAATTAAATTAATGTACATATACGATCTACATAAATCTTATATAAATATAAAAGAGTGTACTTACATTTTCCAAAACAAACACCAAGCAGAATCATGGAATGGTCACGAGAAACGAAGTAACAATACGCACAAATCACTTATAGGATGAGTATTGCGCAAGTGTGGTGCTTTCCTCAAATTGAGAAGGAAAATTATATTTTAGTTGGGACAACTAAATTAAAATTTATAGTAGCCTAATTATTCTTACTTACGATAGTTAATTTTATATAAATACGATAACTTAAAAGTTAAGTTATCGTTACAAAAGTTTACACATTACAACTAAAACATGCAACAAAATTTCAATAGTAACACCAAGTAGAGAAGTCACACATCGTCTCATGATGGTAAATAATTTTTATTTGTAACAACTAATATAACCGCAACTAAATCAAAACAGTTGGAATTAATAGGTCATTTTTAAGCGTGTACCTGGAGTTACGAGCAGATGAAAGTGCTTTTCGCCAATACAGTAGAATGACAATAAAAACTTTTGATTATATTCTGGAAAATATACCTGATGTCTGTTATCATTGCACAACTAATTATCAGAGACCAATTTCTGTCGAAGAGAGGCTTTTGTTAACCTTAAGGTAAGTAATGTAAACCAGCATATTCATTTTTGAAGGTCTTTATTATTAATGTATGCTTATTGTGGGTACATATTGTTAAAATTACTTGCATAAGGTGCAGCTTGTGCAGTTGACGGCACAGCAGTTAATGGGCAATCAGGGTCATAATGAGTATTGCCTGCTGAAAACTGGTAGTCGGAGGTGAGCAAACATTTGAATAAGCCGATGAATGCACTGAGGATGCAGTTGATGGTCGATCAGGATACTGAATATCGCCGGCTTGAAAACTGGTAGACGGAGGTGAAGAAACATTACAATAGGCCGATGAGTGCACTGACGATGCAGTTGATGGGCGATTGAGGTAATGAGTATTGCCTGGTTGAAGACCGGTAGACGGAGATGACATTTCGATGATTAATGTTTCTTGAAATTTGTTTCTTACTCGTAGTTGCTGCAAGGGAAATATGGCAAGAGAGACCTCAGGAATAAAGAATTCTCGTCTTCCGGTGTTTGAAGTAGAGCAAGCTTTTTTTTCTCCATATTTAATAATTGTTGTTCTACAGCTATATTCTCTTCGCGTGGTGATTTTCTTTTTAAACGAAGTGTCGCTGTACGCGGAGATGACGTGTTTTTGTTTCAGATACAAGCTCCCTTTGTCTTTTATTTATTCGTGAATCACCATTGTTGGTATTGACTTGTGAAACGCCATCCTTAGCGCCTACTTGTAAAAATCGGCACTTACGATCTCTTGTGAAACATCGGCAATCACACTCACTTGTGATACAAAATCCACATTAGCAGAATTTTCATCTGAAAACTGTTCATTTTTAATCGTCGTTGTCAAGCAAAGATGTCTGCGATTCTTGCAAAGCTTTAACATGAGATATATTTCCTTCCGTAATTCTCGGAGCTACTATACCCTTCTATACTGCAAACTGTCAAAATATTGCCATTTTCCAGTATACTGTCCATCTTCTTTTTAATTTTTGCGAATTGATCGCGTAAATTTCGCCATTTTTTTAGCTTCTTCCTCTGAAAAAGAATCTTGTATAAATAACTATGTTTTATTTTGTTTCAGGTACCTATCTACTGGAATCGCGTTTAGGCAAATCGTCTTTACATTTCGAATATCAAAGTCATCAGTCGCGTCTATAGTCATGGAGGTTTGCAAAGCTCTTTGGGATACACTTCAGAGACTGCATATGCCTTTGCCTACCGTCAGAGATTTTGAAAATGTTGCAGCACAGTATTTCAAAAATGGAACTTTCCTAACTGTTTAGGCAGTATCGATGGAAAACATATAAGAGTTAAATGTCCTGCAAAATCCGGAAGCATGTTTTATAATTATACACATTTTTTTTTCAATAGTATTA
Organism: Abscondita cerata; assembly: GCA_030710515.1. Classification (NCBI taxonomy): domain Eukaryota; kingdom Metazoa; phylum Arthropoda; class Insecta; order Coleoptera; family Lampyridae; genus Abscondita; species Abscondita cerata. The sequence continues at coordinate 14,984 of JALBCR010004756.1, read as the reverse complement.
ATGGCAGTTGTCGATGCTAATTACCGATTTTTAATGATTGAATATTGTTAAAAACATGAACTATTCATAGAAATTAGTAGAAAACTGTATTTTTTGGTATCATTCCACCAATAAAAAATTTGCACGGAATACAAGTATTCTTCCTCCATTTGAGAAACATTCAGAATAATATTTCTGTTCAAAAATAAATAAAAACTCTCTATTAATTAGTTCTCTATTAATTTTTGTGTAGGTTATATACTTACTTGAAAATCCCGTACTGTGAGCCACATTATCCCATTCCTTGTCCACAATTAATCGATCCTTGTAGCGTGGATTTTTCTTATTCTACAAAATATTTCGCCTTTCAACTTCAGAAATCAATCTTTCCATTGCGAAAATCGGACAAGAACTGACGCGTCGCCGGTGAAATCACATGGCGTTCCATGGCTAAGTAATGCAAATTACGCGATTATTTCAAAAGTTGACCAGTTAGCTATACCACTATGCTATATCAACTTGAAGGCATTTTAATTGTCTATCAGAATTCCAAGTAATATACAGGGTGTTTTATTTGAAAAAATCAAGTTTTTTAACCTTTTTCTATGTCTCGTCAAAAACATTAATTTTAAACCTCCCTGTATAAGATAAAATAAATTTATTTAGGTGGCTGTTAAATACAATGCTTTTGGAATCTGCATCTAAAATTTCATTTAAATTTAACAAGTTGTTACTACTTTTGTGTAGAAGCGGCAACACCGCCAAAATAAAAATATTTTAGAAAGATGATCGTGTCTATTTATGGCAATCTGCTGCATCAGGTGTTCTTTTGTGCGTGTATGCTTCTGTACAAGTTATCTTGGCTTTATCGACTCACGTGTTGTTTTAAGCATTAAAACCATCGCTTAAATGGCGCCGTGCACTTTAACGCACACAAGTCTTTACAGTTAACTGTTGGCATTTACTTAGTTTATACTATTTACACGTGTCTATTTTAACACGAGATGTCGCAAGACACATTTACTTGTATTCTCGCAGGGAAGTTGCTCGTTGAACTGTGTTTGAAGAGTGTTGTTAATGAAGAAAATGCTTAAGGTAAGATTAATGATATTATGCATCTCTTGTAAATTCTTGACGAGAGACTATGTAGAATGAGAATGTCTCATAGTATAAAATTAGGTTATGTGGACATAATTATGATTGTATAGATCTTTGTGAGAATTATTGTTCTTTGCATGTTTGCATTTCTCATTAAGTCTCGAGAAATAAGCACAATTATTACTGAAATAAAGTGATTACATACGAAATAAGTTCCACAATAGTTTCAATTTCTAGATTCAAGGGAAGAAGATCCGTTTGCTGAATCAAACTCAGATGAAGATCCCAATTATTTAGATGAAAATTTTCTGTCGGATTTTTCTGAAAGCGAAGAATCAGAACCTCAGAGACGAAAGAAAAAGCATAACAGAAATCACTGAACAGAAATTGTAGATGGAACGATAGACAATGATAAAGAAGTTGCATGTCATCCGTAGAAACAGCTAACAAGAAAACGAAAACGTTTGCCAGACACTTGGAAAAAGGAATAAGCAAAAACAATTCAGACTTGCAGGCAAAGATTATTCATCTCAAAAGGAAATACTGTAGAGCGAACACTGTGTTTTGTAAATGTCACTACAACTTCAAACAGAAATTCAGCTCGCAAGAAAGGAAGCAAATATTTCGGGACTATTTATCTCTCAAAGATGAGAATCTAGATGGAGCTTCATTAGCAAATGTGTAACCAAGAAAGTACCGAAAAGAAGATATGCAATGGTTGATTAAGGGAACACTGCTTCTAGAAGACAATTTACACTCATTTACTCCTGACATCTGGTAATGGAAAGCAACAAGTTTACAAACACTTTTCTTGGGTACTTTAGATATTTCTGGGAAAAAGTCGAAACTGCCACGAAGAAAACTTTAGAAAGTGGAATAGTAGAAGGCGATAGAAGGGGTTCAAATCCGGCTCCCAATAAATCCCAGAAGAGTAAGGATATTGTTCGAAACCATATAAATTCAATTCCTGTTATTGAATCCCATTATTGTAGGAGTTCTTCAAAGAGGTTGTACCTCCCAACAGGTTTATCCAAAAATCGTCTGAATCAAGATTACTTGAAATATTGCGAAGAACACCAGGTGGTCCCTGTCACTTCTTCATTTTACAAGCATATCTTCACTAATGAATTCAACTATGGTTTCCACAGACCGAAAAAAGACCAGTGCGACAATTGTGCTCAGTTTAAGAATAACTCAGAAAAAAGAAAATTGGAGGGTCAAGTTGAATATGATTTACACCTTCTAAGAAAAGAGAAACTCGAGAACACAAAAACCAAGACAAATAACGAGTCAAGTTTTAGGTCATACACCATGGATTTGAAAAAATCTTGCTGACCCTCCAACTAGGAATTGGGCAGTTGTATTACAAGAAAAAACCTATAATTTCACTGTAGATAGAAGTGTCATAAATTATATGTGGCATGAAACTGATGGAACTAAGGGTTCATCAGAAGTGGCAACATGTTTGTGGGAGTTACTTTCAATTTACCTCCAGAAGTTTCTGAAGTCACATTCTATCTCTGACACTGCCTCTGGTCAAAACCGAAATACTATTTTAGCTGCTATGTTTCTAAGAGCTTTGTCTGTATTGGATAACTTGAAAGTCATCAATCAAAAATTCATGCAGTCTGGGCATTCCGAAATGGAATGTGACAGTGTCCATTCTACTATTGAGAATGGGGAAGAAAAATAGAAATATTTGTTTCCAGACTAGTGGTAATTTACAGTTGCAAGAGGTGCAAAAATGAGTAACCCTCCTATGTAGTAAAAAGAAATGAACTATACACAATTTCCAGATTTCAAAGCGTACAGCCAAAAGTTGATAAGTAATAAAAACATAAATACCGCCTAATTATCATCAGTTTTACCAAAGCCTAAACAGCGATCAAAGTACCAATGCTAATAATTCTGCTGAGTAGATTCGTTTTTATTCACGCCTTAGCTCTTTCACTTTTGCATATTACATTTGACTTATGGTTGCAATTATTATGATGGTGAATAGATCTAAGTACTAATTACTCAATTATCAATAATGATACAATGTTTGTTGATTTTTTCTCAATTGACTGTCAACATAAAGTGTCTGTGAACATCTCGGTCAAATTTCTTTATTACATCAGTAAATAAACAATAGAGATGTGAATTAACTTCTGTTTTAAGTGAAGAGCAGAAACCTAAATGTCGTTTTTCTCTAAATAGGATTGTGTGGCTTAGATCTCTCCTCCTCCAAGACGACGATTTATACCGTTGTTTATTCCCAAAGAAACAAATTTTGAGAAAATTCGTTCCAGTCATTTTTGAAAAAACTAAAACTAAAGGAATAAATTCTCATTTAATTTGAAAGGTGATGTCACTCAACCCCTCTACATTGATCTGTAAATGTGGTATTGGTGTGTGCAAATGTATGTCGCTTGATAATTTTAATCTGTCGTTTTTTAGGGGGCCTAGAGGATCTTGTTGATTGGGTCCTGTAACTGAAATTGTTGCTCTTGTAAATAATATGATGTTGAGTATGGAAAAATATATAGTATTATTTTTATTTTTTACAAAACGCCAATAATCTCAAAAACTAAGCCATTTTTGACGTATACAATAAGTAATCAAATCGATTTGAAATCTAAAAAGTTTAAGAACTGTTACATGTATTCGTTATCGCAGGTGGTTTATCCTTCTAAAATATTTTCAAGCCTAGGGCACTTCCGATTGTGCCTGACGTCGACCATAACTTCAGTAACTTGTTACGGTTTTATTTTCTGAATATAAAACGTGTGTCGAAAGCAATATTAAAACGTGTGTCGCGAGTAATATGTTACGACGAAAGTCGTATTTGGCGCGCATTTTGCTAATTTTCTATTGGTTGAAAATAAAATTCGCTTTTCGTTTCCTAGACGAACAGCGGACATTTCCTTCTTCCGTACGGGTGGTTTAGCGTGCATCTTAAAATTAAAATTTACACAAAAATCATTAATGTGTGTTACAAGATTTCCAATACAAATTATTGGTTAAGTTTAAATCCGGCTAAATTCACCGTGAGTACACATTGCTTTTCTCTTTTTCTGTTTGTATTAATTTTAATTGCCTTATGATTTCGCTGTGTGTTATACCTGGATAACTCCTGAGGGTGCTGGAGTGGCTGATTAAGACCTTCCTTGTCAATTAAAGACCACACTACGGTTTCGCATTAGTTAAGCTGCAACCGGTGGATACTACGTCTAACAGGGGTTGGTTATGCTTCATAACTTCATCGAGGGAGCCTATCGCCTTCCGTTTCTCTTCGCACACCTCCCTAAGAGGAATCCTGGGGTTACCTAACTTCCCGAACTGTCGATATCGTCGCTAGCAGGAAACTCTTATTCTCGGAACTGCATCCAACAGATTACAGCTAAGTTTTATTATTTAAGTAACTTATTCAGTGTTAATGCGTATGAAGCTCAAGTACATATGACATGGAACGGCTTGATCTTTAGTGTTTAAGTAAATCTTTATTCGGTGTACTCTCCACAACCGAACGTTTTTTTAACCAGCTCAATACGGGCTCGGGCGCTTTACTTAGAGCGGTTGACGCGAAAACAAAAGGCCTTTTGGGTTTGCGGGAGGTACTTACCCCTTTAATCTTAGTTTAAGTTAGTTTAAATCGCCGTGTGTAAGTGATATGTGTACGCAGAGTCTTCTTAGTAGCCAATCCTCAATTGGAACGTTAACATTAATTTTGGTGTAACTAAAGCTTACCTGAAATCCGGCACATTAATTGCGAGCCTTATTTATTATTAAGCGAAGCTACTGCTAACGTACGTGAATATATGCGACAGTCTCTCTATTTCTGTCACATTCACCTATTACTTTAAGATTTGTTTGTTGTTTTATTGAATTGTCTGTCTTTCTCTTTTGTTGTGTTTGATCTAGCGTATTAGGCTTTAAGTAAAACCTGTTGATCTCCTGTTGGTCGGTTTTATTTCTTTCTTTTACCCAGCAGGTGGCGCCTTGTTAGACAGCAGTTTAATTTCTTAGAACTCTTTAGGGACCTCCCCACTCTCCGACGAAGCCGGACGCTGCTGCTCTAACTATTATCCTTCACGAACTTAGTGCGCTACATCGATCCGTATTTCCTTTGGTTTTTTTTTTTTTTAGGTCGTTCCTCTAGAACCGTCGTTAGTTGTAAACCTCAACCGTTACAAATTTGAATAAAATTGCACTTTTTAATTCCTTAGCAAATTTTGAATAAATAGTAGATTATTTTACTAGGAGTTAAACAATATAATTGTTGAGCTTAAAAGTTTGCTGGCAAAGTGTTAGCCGAGACAGCAAATTAAGCCAGAAACAATTATATTTTAACTCAAGTGAAATATATTATTTTCTTCAAGCGTTTGTGCTAGTTTTCATGTGTTATTTTCAAATTTTCGAGATTCTCGAGTCTTATAGTGACTTTTTATTCTCGACGAATCAAGTTGGTACTTTACTGTTACATTTATAATATGACATAACCGAGGTACCAACCTCTAAATAGTTGTGGAAACAAAATAACTGTTTTGCTTTTAATGTCTAGACAGTAAAAGAGTTTTTAGCGTCTGCCAGTAGTTCAATAATATGACGTTTTATTGTCGCTTGAAGAAAAAAAATATTAAACTAGTATATCCCAAAATCAACAGTTTTTTATATTTTTCTTCAAATTTCGTAATTTTAAAACCAAATTTTTCATATCATTGATAACAATCATCGTAACCTACAGCTTAAACATAAAACACAATTCAATAATAGCAAAATTTGAAGGTTAAGTATTTCAAACAGAGACCCATATTTTTCTCCAAGCGTCACAAAAGAATACCATTTTTGAATTGTCATGAGTCTCTAAAGTTGACCTTAGTAACAAAGTGTTAATTTTTTAATTTTTAGAACTAAACTTGTCACTTTAATTACGTGCTAAGTATGTACAGATTTCACAGTACACTTACATGCAAAGTGACCAATAATTACAAAGTTCGATGTCTTCAAATAATATAAAAATAGTTTTTTTTTTTAAAGTATGTTTAATATTTTTTATTATTAAATTATCCAACTTAACAATAAAAATATATAAAAATATTTCTAAATGGTGTTCAATAGCTTTGTTACAAACCAAATCTATGTTTTGTTAAATGGATTACCTACATTATTAATAAATTGGGGTACTTTTCTTTCATTGTTTCTTTTCTCATACATTATTGGTAATACCTAAACGAAATTGGTTATGCAGAATTTCTATGAAAAAAGCTAATTGAGGGACTTATACCTTTTTTAGTAAGAGTGAATTTTTACTTAATGGCCTTGAACATTTCTTGGTTATTGTTCAGTTTCGATAGTTAATCGATAATTCGGACTTGACCAATTGTCATTGTTATGAAACGTTCTAATTTGTATAACATAATTAATTGTGTATTAGCATTCCATATAATTAATACACCTATTAATTAAGATAATTTAACAATTAACTTAGAAATTATAATAATAAGTAATTAAATTAACCATGTCATGAAACATGTCATTACAAAATCACAACTAAATAATCAAATAGTTTGGTGTTGCCATGTACTCAGATTCATCAAAATAAATATTTGTAAAAACCTGTAGTATGTACGCCATGCAGTTATTTTATTTATTCGAATGGTACATGATACAAATATTGTATTGTGATGTAAGTGTTATGTATGGTGCCCCAGAAGATCAGTATAAACCTGTATAGTGTGGTGACGAAACCGTGTGAAATAGTAGATTAGTTAGTCTTGGCAAAGCATTTGCTTCAGGGTTTAGGAAACCACTAAAACCTAAACATGTCAACCCTTACCCACCCTAGTGTTCACATGTAATAATTATAATTAAGTGTGTAAACATTATAGAACGTAAATAAGAACATAAAAATATAACAGCACAGCCATTGCATGACGACATATAATGAACCGATCCTAAGCGCCAGTCACGACAATGACGAAAAAAGTAGGTTAAAGAAATAGCAAAACAAAATAATGGAAAAACAGATAATCAAGGCAAGAATACAAAATATTGCTGAACTTCAGATGTCCTTCAGATTTGTAAGCCATAACATTACTTCATCCGTTAAATTATGAAGGAACCAATGATAATGTGCAGACATTACGAACGGCAATCTTTACATAAGTGTTCGCTTTATTTAGGGCTCATCAGTGTAATTATCACTGGGTACTGTTGATTATTCGGTTAGCAAAATTTGATATATTCAATGTTGAAAAGTTCACAGCCGGCATCTTATACACCCTGTCCGTGTAGTACTTTTAAAAGTATATTTTTCAAAATCAGTTTTAACCATCATTTTACGTTCCCCAGTGGCTACAGTTTAAATATATATTTTCAATTATACAGGGTATCCTACTTTCGTAAATCACCTGTTAATATTTGAAATGGAAACATATATTTTTTATTTTTTATTCTGAATCTACTTGAAAAACTATGGTGACTATGTATACTAGTCTTACTCAAAAAAATGATACTTTTCGAGATATCCATTTTCAAACATTTAATTGGGTCAATATCGACCTTCAGATATTCACGTTTTTATGTCATTATTTGAAATATCAAATTCAAATTTATTCACACTTAGCTCAGTTACGACCTCAACTGTCCATGATTTAAAAGCTGACATTAATTATACACGATATGATAAAAAATGTCAAACTTTGTAATCCAACATGATGAATAACTTGATAAAATCTAATGGAACATCCTGTATATTTTTCCACTGATCGTTGTAGAATAAAAAAATTCTCTACCACTTTGCTCTGTCCTCCAAAACTCAACCGTTAGCAGTGAAATGAGTTTTTTATCAAAAATACACGTTTCATCAAAATATTTTATTGGTAACTGGAAATTATAAAATAGATCATCAAAATTTACGACAAAATTGCTGGACGGATTATTTTAAATAGCCGAAAAGAATATCTGAATAAACTGGAAATGTCAAATACGAGAAGAATTCCTATTAAAATGTGTCAGCATTCAAAATCTGTTTTTGTCAGATATTGATAAGGATGGAATTTATTCTTTTGTAATTACCTTATCAATAGGCGTTTTCAAAGCTCCAACGTAATCTGCTATTTGTCGTATTCCAATGGTAGGATTACTCAACTGCTGATAACGATAACGACGTCTAATTGCACATCCTCAAACATGTTTCCTAGTATTTTTCTCATAGTTAGCAATTGTAGTTTTTTTTAATCTCAGCTCGGCGATATCGTTGTAGTACTAAAGTAGTCTTTTAAGCTGCTTTACACAATCAGATTTGAATGAAAGACTTTTGTTTCGATTTGTTCACTAGATTTTCAGAAGTCTGTGTAGCTTTCTGTTTACACAGTGGATCTTTTAATCGAAAATTCCATTCACCAATCAGATTCATTAATTTTGTCATAATGGAACAATCACGGTTGAATTCATCGTGAAATATCTACGTGTTAAAACTTCCACCTAAAATTTTTCACCAAAATGTCCAATATTTTTTACTTGTTCAACTCCAACATTCACTATTGATAGTTTTTGGTTATAATTAATTTTTTAAAATTTCTTCGTGGAATTTCATGCCTAATACAACTCGTTGGTATGATATTTCAGGAAATTTTCGATATCAAATATTTTGACTATTTGTTTTTAACGACAATTATCTTCGGAAACAAATTTAGCAATTTCATAACAACTCGTTGTATTACTTATAATAATTTCATATTAGACCTCAGTAACTGCCATAGTAATTCTCAAAATTGTTAAAAGAAACGCCGCAGGTGTTCTAAACACCCACTCAATCTAGAACTATTTATTTATATGTCTTCAGTTGCAGAAAGTTATGCATTTAGACAATTGGTAGAAAGCGAACTCTATGGTTTAGAAAGTGGTTGTTGAGAAGAAACGAGAGTTGTATAGCCGCCAGTTTAGTTTTTGAAAACTTCATGCGCATGAGGATTCAAACGTTGCGGGAGATGTAGGTATGTGTTGTAAACACAAGATGCAACAGATGACAGAAGGTATAGTAGTTTCAGGATCTCCTGGCGGTTGCCCCTCCATGCGCAGAAAACTTAAATTCGTGCTGCAAATTCGGAAAAAACGGTACTATTCAACTCACAAATCTAGTCATCACAGTAGCCATTTGCTTTTTTGCTTTCCGTTGTGATTATTCTAATTTTGAGCTTTCTTTTCCTTCTATTACATAGAGGTTGTACAATAGCAAACAAACACTCCCGATGAGTCCCAAAAGGACGAAACAGCTGTCGGGTGATTCTCAGTGTTTGTTTGCTATTGTACTAACCTTGCGTACTCTACTGCAGGCGATTCGAAATTTTATACTCTGCCAACTGTTATGTTGGCTATAATTATTGAAGAATCGACTATGTAACTGCTTTACATACCTGTCGGCAAGTTGGTAAATGGACGTACGTGAACGCTTTCACGAAGTCGACACTAGATATCGTTTATATATAGGAGGCCCGTACAATAGGAGAACAAACACTTCCGAGATGGAAAAAAGTGACGAAACAGCTGTCGGGTGATTCTCAGTGTTTGTTTGGGGTTATTGGGGTGGGGGGCCACTGTGGGGGCGATTCGCGGTTTACTATGGTTGGAAACTCTCATGTTAGGTCATAGGGAAAGAAGAATCCGGGGACTATGTAACTGGCTTTACATACCTGTCGGGCAAAGTTGCTAACATTTACGTACGGTGAACGCTTTCACGAGTCGACACTAGATATCGTTTATAATTATATATATATAAGCAACTTTGCCGACAGGTATGTAAAGTAGTTACATAGTCGATTCTTCACTGAGTTATAACCAACATAACAGTTGGCAAAGAAGTATAAATTTCGAATTTGAGCCTTCAGGTAAAGTCACACAAGAGGTTCGTACAATAGCAAATAACTCCTGAAAATCATTCCGACAGCTGTTCCATCGTCCTTTGGAACTCTGCAGAAGAGATAACGCGAGTGTAAGTTCACTATTGTACAACCGCGTACAATGTCGACTTTATATGCCCTACTGAGGGATCACGAATATTTAAACGATAAGTTTTTCCCGACATTTAAATGACTCGCGAAAGCGTTCACGTACGTAAATGGGGGCGATTCGAAATTTTTATACTTGCCAACCGTTATGTTGGCTATAATTATTGAAGAATCGACTATGTAACTGCTTTTACATACCTGTCGGCAGTTGCTTACATTTACGTACGTGAATCGCTTCACAAGTCGACACTAAATGTCGAAAACTTTCATATATATCATGATATAAAATTGTCTTTTCAAGACACATTTTATTATTTCGTCGTGTCCGCACTAGATTGTTTAAAAATAAACATGAGTGGAGTTGTTATTCCACAGTCAAGGTCGTGAAATATGAAGGTAGCAAGTTTGAGTCACCTCGGAAAACGATTAACAAGCCAGCACCTAAATCTACCATCGACAAGTGTGATGAAGAAGTTGTTAGACGAATAATTCACAATTTTGTGTACACTCAAAAGCAAAAGCCAACAATGGAAAAGGTGTTTGCAGCTGTTCAAGAAGAAGGTGTCCATGAAACAGGAAAATTAAGTATGTTTCGTTGTATTATAAAGAAGATGGGATTTAAATGGCAGAAGCCAATAGACATCAGGAAGGTCTTGGTGGAAACTTCCGCAATAAGATCGAAACGCACCACGTTCCTAAGAAAATGAAAAAGTTCCGTGAAGAACACAGAAACATTGTTTATAGTGATGAATCTTATCTGCACAGTTCGTATTCAAGTTCACATGGATGATGGATGGTACGATGATATGGCAAGGAGCAAAAGCTCCTGTTTCAAAAGGACAGCGCCTGATAATGTTACACTGTGGGGAAAAGAGGATTCGTACCTAACGCCTTGCTAATGTTTAAATCAGGATCGAAGTCAGGTGATTATCATGATGACATGAACTCTAAAAACTATATTAAATGGTAACTGAAAAACTAATTCCAAATATTGAACCTAACTCTGTGTTAGTAATCGACAATGCGTCCTACCATAACATACTTACCGAGCCTAATCCAACATGTGCCTGGAAGAAAGCAGATTTGCAAAACTGGTTAAGTGATCGTGGATTATATTTCAAAAGTGTGAAACAAACCAGAACTCTTTGACAAAAATTAAAATTAATCGATCACTTCAGAAAAATTATTTAATCGACAAACTAATGGCTGAACATAATCATGCTTCCTTATCATCCGGAGTTGAATCCAATAGAATTAATTTGGGACCAAATTAAAAATTATGTAGCAAATCATAATGTTACTTTTAAATTTGAAGATGTGTGGAAATTAGCAGAGAATAAATTTAAATCAATTGGTCGTGAAGAATGGGAAGCTGTATGCAAACACACACAAAAGGTTGAAGAGGAATATTTAAAAGAGAAGGTTTTATCGATGAAGGAGAAGATATGATATTTACAGTTAATATCGGTGAAAGTGGGGAAGAATTTACTAGTAGTGATTCGGAATCTATATAATAATCTCAGTTACATACAGTGATATAGCTTATCGTTTATTACTTTTGAAGAGAACCTCCGAAATATGTGTGTTGTGCCTAAAACCAGTGCTTTGCAAGATAAACGACATAAAATAAAAGGACAATTCTAACAGAATCCGATTTATTTATATATGCATCTAAAGATAATAGTTTTATTAATGTTAAAGTGCAATACGATAAAGATTTTATACAAAATTTAATTTTAAAGTTTCACTCTAAATATAATAACAAATGATTCATGTTATTTGTACAGAAGAAAAAGAAAATAAAGTATTATGATCTTAACGTGGTAGTTAATACCCTGTCAGGGTTATTCTGCTCTTTGGACAGCACAAACGTATTGGCAACCATTTATAAACTAGTAATAAGTTCACGTCATAAATTTGTCATCTCCTAATATTGTATGTGTTAGTGTTCATAGATAACGATGCAGAATTACTAAAGTGGTTGAGAATTTCGTAACCCCCCTCACTGGCAAATTTTTGGGATGGAACTGCAGTGGTCTTTAATCTGTGTGTTTGATTTCTTTCATCTATTCTTAATAAGACGAGTTAGATTAAGATCAAGAAGGTATTCAAATTTACCGATCTGATAATAGCCCAGATTAAAGATACATTATCACTTCTTGATTTTCTATCTATCCGTTGGAGTTGGTGTAATTTGTAGTAATGAAATTATAACCACTGAGTAAATATAATTAATTTTGTTCTCCTTATTCAAAACAGCCGATGTACAGGCTAGGTTATGTTTACAACAGAGTTTGTAACTAAAAAGAATTTTTAAAATAAAAGTGTTCAGTCGATAATCAATATATACCTAAGTGTCAATTATTAATTTTACTTTCAATAATTATAATATTAACTTAAAATACTTTAAATAATTAAACGTGTATTATTACGTAGTCAACATATTCAGGATGGCACTTCTAGCTACCGACGCTTCCCGATATATATCTGTTGGTGCCTACTTTTCAAATTGTTTGAAATTCCGCCGCGCATCTTTATGAAGGTTAAACCGCCAGGAGATCCTGAAACTACTATACGGTCCTATCTCGGCATCTCACGAGATGAGAAATCGAATACAAAATATAACTTGATTAATGGAACATCAAGTCCAGTAGTATGCGAACAGACAAATTTGAACTTGATTATGATCGAATCTTAAATCTAATTTATAAATCTGATTGTGAAAGTGCCTCATTTAAGATTTATTATATCAAAACTTGTTAATTTTCATAATTACCTTGTGCTTTAAAATAAAGACCTATTCCACTTGTAACGTATTTAATTAGTATGTCAAAATAAACAAGTTTTCAGGAGGTAAAAAAAAATCGAATATTTTCGTTACTTTAAGAGTAATAATTTCAGAAAATATGGAGATCAGACTGTGCTATGTTACTTTTATTGTGAATAACAGTTGGTTATGAACAGTTATTGTATTCCTGAGTTATGTTTACATACGACATATTGATTCTAAAAATTGGCTAATTTCATCTGACATAAGATATTTTGCCATTTCATGTTTTAATGAAAAACACTTAAATTGTTTTTTTTTCTTTTATTAAATTAGTAAGTACATATAGTGACTAATTAAAACCTTTAAAAAAACTAATTAAAACCTCTTAAAAAACAAAAAACTATAGCCAAGCATGGTTGAACAAAGTAATCAGTGTAATCACTAAATCGATTATTTTTTGTGTTTGAAGCTGAACGCAAATGAACACATTCTTCAAATGAAGTACAATTTGGATGGGTTAAAGTGTCATAAAAAGTGTGATAGTCTGCAGGCATTAACAATTTGAGTTCTTGCAGGTGCAAAATTTTGACAACTCAATGGCACATGGTGAATTATATAACGGTGGATGTTCGGCAGGGTAAGATTTCCGTGAGGGACGTCTGGGTATATCAGTCCACATATCTGTGAAGTTCAGTTTGTACCGAATAATGCTTTCTGGCAAGTACTGTAGTGCACAAATGTCAGTCACACACGGATCTCCAGTTTTAGAGCCAGGTCGAATACTGGTATAAATTGTTGAGTCATATTTAAAGAAATCTTGATATGTCAATGTAATGACATTGTATGGCGATGGCTTTTCTCTGGCTGATCTAATAATATGTATATATAGAGGAATAAAATCTTTTGTCTAACTTCCTTTCTATAGTGCTATGAATGGAGTCAACCTCCATCTGGGTATGACCCACTTCCAAATATTTTTGTTCTATCGTTATATTTTTCTTTACAGAAAACTCGAGGAGACAACTTGATAACTTACTATTTCGATTTTGATAACAACAGCCGTCGCTCCATATTACAATTTTTGAAGGTTTGTGCTTCTCGATTTCACCTAAAAGGAACTTCACCATAACTGAAGCAAAAATATCGCTTTCTAAACCTCCATTGGCCTCATGCCATAAAAAGCAAGATACATCTTTATCATTCAAATTGTAGAATGTCAGGTTGTGAACCTTTAACTTGGTTTTGAAGTAAATTGATGATGCCTGTAAACGTGGACACAATAAAACCGCCTGGAGATCCACGGTATAAACGCAGATGTTTTCATCGCCAGAGGAGGTTGCAGATTCTTTGTCTTTATTCTTCTCTTCTCGTGCTTGATTTTTTCTAGTGATGTGTGCTTCATAAAGATTGTCATCTAAATTTCCATTTTTGTGCATCATACATGAATTACACTGGTCCTTTTTCGGAGAGTAGATGTCGAGATTCATAGAATTGAACACTTTCATGAATGTTCTCCAGGAACATACCCTTCTACTTTCTTGTTCACAGGTTTCACGGAATACGGCATATAAGTGCCTATTCCATATTGATTCCAAATAAAGTTTTCGACTTGATGATCTACAGTAATGTGACTCTACCTTCGGCAAATGTTCTAGAAACTCACGAACAATTTTCTGATAATCGGTTTCTGAAGAGTGTTCCTTTTCTAGAACAGTGGGAGTTTTATCGATGGTAATAGTAAGAAATAAGCTATATATTTGCGGTTATAAAATATAAATTAAAAAAGTACGAGTTACTTTAAAGTTTTAAAGCTCTTGACTGATCAATTTAGACTCATAGTTTAGCAAATTACATAAATAAACGTAAAACGTACCTGAACAGTTTCAAAATGCACTATTTTCAACGTTAAATAATGATCAGTTGCACCAAAACCTCCACGTGGATGACATACGACTAACTGAAGTATCCAATTGACTAATGTTGTGACATTGACTGTATTTGATACACACGCCTTCCCAACTTTCTATTGGTTGTTCACATAGGATCTTTTGCAGATACGTAGAACCGCTTTTTGTGGTTACTTTGGCACTATAACCCCAATGTGACATTTTTTGACATACGACCTATTGCAGTATCAACGACGATAT